>JALIZH010031132.1:0-17047 GCA_030522465.1 Rhipicephalus appendiculatus | reverse complement strand
ACAGGGGGATCATGGTACTTCTTGAGCCTGGACACGTGCACAATTTCTTGTCCACGGCGACGCTTGTCCGAAGAGGTGTCGAGCGGCTCGACGAGGTAGTTGACTGCAGATGTTCGTTCGAGTACCCGATAAGGGCCGCAGTACTTCGAAGACAGCTTGTGGGAGAGTCCCGCAGGAGTAGATGGAACCCACAACCATACCAGTGTGCCAGGATCGAAGTATGTCGCAGTAGTCGATTCATCGTGGCGATGTTTCTGGCGACTTTGGTCGTGCAAGTGAATGAACGAGCAAGCTGGCGACATTCTTCTGCATTTGCGGCCGCTCGTGAAACGGTTGTGAACTCTGAGAGTCAGGCCTGTACGGAAGAATTGTGTCCATTGTGGAAGAAGGTTCATGTCCATAAAGAAGAAAGAAAGGTGAGAATCCGGTGGTGCTTTGTGTTGCCGTGTTGTAGGCATACGTGACGAAGGGTAGTATGCTGTCCCAATTGGTGTGATCAGATGAAGCGTACATGGACAACATATCGCCAAGTGTGCGATTGAAACGCTCTGTCATTCCATTAGTTTGGGGATGATATGCCGTGGTAGTGCGGTGTATGATGCGACACTCCTTCAGCGAGGCTGTAATAGCGTCGGATAGAAAAAGTGACAGTTTCGCCACTAGGGCGAAGCAATGAATGCGATAGCAAGAAATTAGTTTCTCACACGAAGAACGACAAGCAGCTCGATACTTGCAACGCGCCGCCGCAGCACAAAGAAGGATGTCCGAAAAGGACGCATAGGTATACACATACACAGGACAAGCGTGAACTAACAACTGTCGCAGTTGTTGTGTGTTTGTATTTGAGTAACGCGCTGCAAGTGTCCACAATGCATAAGCCGACGCAGCTGTTGTTGCCTCTGACATGGCTCTTACCCACTCAGGGGGATGGGCCAAGGATTGATTATATGATTATATGACTTTTTGTTTTGTTTTGTTTTAACCTTCACAGAATGGCACATACCCACTATTCGACTCTGATACTTCTTTTTCTTTTAAACTGCGGCACGTGGAATGACCCCTCTGCGTCTCCTGCCACGCGGTGGCGTCTGACGCCAAGTGTGCCCGGTGTTCTTTTTTTTTCCTTCTACATCATGTGTGGTACAGAAGGGAGCCACTTTTTCGTGCTCATCTGAAGGGCAGTTTTCAATTTGAAAGAAACTGTAAAAGCGTTGCGTGATAGAAAACACGCTCAAGCTGTTCCAAGATCTCCGTACCGCGAGCGGCAAATGGTGCATATGAATAGCCCGCCGTGATATCGCTGGCACGAGCAAGGCGTGTGGCTGTGTTGGCTAGCGCAGCAGGCTGCGGAGCGAGGGGTCGCTGGTTCGAATCCCGGTCAGTTAGTTTGGAATTTTTTTCTACTGATTTATTTTTGTTTATGCCTTTTTTATATATACACATACATGTACATATCCGGGACATGACGGCGTCGACAGACGGCGACGGCGAAAATCAGCCGAGGGTGTCCATATAATTGCTATCGCAGTAAACACGGCCGCGGTCGCTGAGTAATTCGCGAGGCGCTCCAAGCCTTAAGACGAGGTTTGGGAGTGTGAAGCTAGCCACGTCTTTCGCGGTAGCAGAAATCAGCGGTGATGGTTCAGCATACCGCGTCAGGTGATCTATGACCACTATGACCCAGCGGTTGCCGCGAGGAGTGTAGGGAAGTGGACCGTATAAGTCAATTCCGACGCGCTCAAAGGCCGGGCGGGACACGGTAGAGGTTGCAACGTACCGGCGATATGTTGAGGTGGCGTCTTGCGGCGTTGGCACGTAGGGCACGACCGGATGTACTGGCAGACGAAACGGTACATACCACGCCAGTAGTATCGAAGCTGCAGGTGTGTGTATGTCTTTAAGACACCAGCGTGACCGCATTGTTGATCATCGTGAACCGTGGTGCATATTTCGGAGCGGAGTTGTCGAGGAGTGACAAGCAGCCACTTTCGGCCGATCGGGTTGTAGCTGCGGCGGTAGAGCAGGTTATCCCGAACGGCGAAATGTTGGGCTTTGCGCCGAAGCGTCCGAGAGACTGGAGAAGGCGTCTTGTTCGAGAGGAAGTACAGAAGGGAAGTGATTCGGGGGTCTTTACGTTGCTCGGAAGGCATGTCGGAAATGTTGATGGCAAAGGCACCACCCACGGAAATAGACGAGCAGGTGGGCTCAGCAAGCAAAGGTGACCGGGATAGGGCATCCGCATCAGAATGCTTCCGACCAGAACGGTAAACAACGTGGATGTCGAATTCTTGCAGGCGCAATGCCCAGCGAGCGAGCCGGCTGTTCGGATCTTTCAGTGAAAATAGCCTGCATAGCGCATGATGATCGGTCACAATATCGAATGGACGTCCGTACAGCTACGGGCGAAACTTTCCAATCGCCCATATTATGGCGAGACACTCTTTTTCTGTGACTGAGTAGTTTTTCTCACCTTTCGTGAGCGTGCGGCTGGCATAAGCGACGACGTACTCTTCAAAGCCACCTTTGCGTTGGGCAAGTATGGCACCGACCCTACGCCACTAGGGTCAGTATGAAGCTCTGTTGGTGCTGACGGATCCAAATGTCGCAGTATTGGCGGGGCAGTGAGAAGGCGCCGAAGTTGTTGAAATGCATCATCGCAAGCCTGTGACCAGGCTGATAGATCGGGACTGCCGGCGAGAAGGTTGGTCGAGGGGGGCCATAACTGAAGCAAAATCACGGATGAAGCGGCGGAAATAGGAACATAAACCGATGAAGCTTCGAAGTTCTTTGATGGTGGTCGGTTTCGGGAACGCGGCAATGGCACTAAGTTTCGCAGGGTCTGGAAGGATACCGTCTTTTGAAACTACATGGCCAAGGATGGTAAGCTTGCGAGCAGCGAAGTGGCATTTTTTCAAATTGAGTTGCAGACCCGCCGTGGACAGGCACGTACGTCAGGACTTGCTCGAGGCGAGTAAGATGGGACGCGAAGTCGGTTGAAAATACCACAATGTCGTCCAAGTAGCAAAGACAGGTGTTTCATTTCAGCCCGCGAAGAGTAGCGTCCATCATACTTTCGAAGGTGGCTGGCGCGTTGCACAGGCTGAAGGGCATAACGGTGAATTCGTAGAGCCCATCAGGAGTCACAAAGGCCGTCTTCGGGCGGTCGGCCTCCGCCATCGGCACCTGCCAATAGCCGGAGCGCAAATCCAATGAAGAAAAGAATTCTGCTCCCTGTAGGCACTCCAATGCATCATCAATACGCGGTAGAGGGTACAAGTTTTTACGCGTAATTTTGTTGAGTCGGTGGTAGTCGACACAGAACCTGATGGACCCGTCTTTTTTCTTAACGAGGACTACCGGCGAAGCCCAGGGACTGTTGGATGGCTCGATGATGCCACGTTTCATCATGTCGTCTACGTGTCGTTTGATGACACGGCGTTCAGCAGACGACACACGGTATGGACGCTGTCGTAGTGGGGCTTGCTGGCCGGTGTCAATACTGTGAACGACTGTTGATGTTCGGCCTCAAGATGGCTGATCGCAATCGAATGAAGCGCGTAAACGCTGTAGGAGGGTAATGATCTCTCCGCGTTTGTTAGGCGTGAGCTCAGGATCAATGGCATTGGAGAAAACGTTCACATGGTCATCGGCTGCAGTCGGTGGTGTGACTGCACAAATCGAGACTGACACCGCAGGGTCGGGCATAGCAGCGGGGAGAACGCAGTCGAAAACTTCGTAGTCTCCGAGAAATTCCCCTCGGAGTACTGATGAAGCGCTAGCCGAAGGATTACACACGTAAATCTCAGAATAACCGTTGCAGAAAGTGACGACGGGGAATGGAAGCAAGACGTTCCGACGATGCGCGGAACTGGCTGACGGCGTAAACAAAACAGGTGCGGTCGCTACAGGGGCACACGACACCGGAATAAGAGCGGCGGAGAAAGGTGCAATGGTAACGTCGCAAGCTGCAAACACTTTACTAGATTGGCGGTCGTCGGGGTCGAAGCACGGCACAGATAATGTTAGTTCACAACGAGCGCAGTCCACTAGAGCAGAGATGGACGATAGGAAATTCCATCCAAGGATAACGTAGTGCGAGCAACGGTATAGGACGATGAATTCGACGACGTACATGACACCTTGAATGACTACTCGCGCGATGCATAATGCCTACAGCTGAATGTGGTGTGATGTAGCCGTTTGCAACGAAATATCGGTCAGGGGAGTGGTCACCTTGTTCAAATTGCGGCAGAGTTTTTCGCTAATGACAGATACGGCAGCTCCAGTGTCGACAAGTGCATGTACATTGACGCCATCTACAGAGCGTTCAATTTCGTTCGGAGGACAAAGATTAGGTCTTCAAATGTTCGACAGTAACGCAGCTCTTGCCTCCGGAACTGCGGCTGTCAGTTTTCCCCTCGTGGCGGGCTGCGGTGACGTAGCATTGGGGAAATGGATCGGCGACGAGGAGAATGCGACCGGCGTTGATCGAATGCTCGGTGACTGGTAGTTCGGTCCTGAGGAGGATCAGCAGGAACGGCATATCGAGGTTGAGCCTGAGCGTAGTTGGAGGCCCCGGCATATGGAGGTTGAGCCTGAGCGCAGTTTGAGGCCCCTGGACTGTCACGAAGAGGGAAGTTGCGACGGCGACAGTGGCGAGCGATGTGACCTGGAATGCCACACGAGAAACATATGGGCCGATTATCGTGCGTGCGCCATGGGTTCAGGGCAGAGGCACCATTGGCTGAGTACGGAACTGGCTGTGTCGGTGCCTGTGACGTGTAAACTCAGCTAGTTGCTTGGTAGGCGGCAGGAGACGGCGGGCGGAAGCTCGATCAGCAACGGCAGCGTAGGTGAGTGGGGCAGCAACAGGCAACGGAGTCGAACTAGAGGGCAATGCTTCGGCAACTTGCGTCTCGATGACCTGACGAAGAGAAGGCGTCAAGGACGCCATCGGCTCCGATGTTGTGGTGATGATAGAGAGCTGCCGTGCGACCTCCTCACGAATGAACTGCTTTATGAGTGGAAGCAAAGCTGAATGATCCGTGCTGTCATGGCGTAAGCCCAAAGATGAAAGATCTGCGGTATCTTGAGCAGCGCAACGTGTGGAAAGCGCGCTGCCTGCGCAGCTCATCGTAACTCTGGCAGAGCTGGATGACGTCTGCGACTGTTTGAAGACTTTTCGCAGCAAGCGTCTGGAAGGCATCGTCATCGATGCCTTTCAGTATGTGCTTTATCTTGCCCGCTTCATCCAGGGATGAGTTGACGAGCTTGCAAAGAGAGAGCACATCTTCAATATAACTTGTGAACGTCTCACCCTGTCTTTGAACTCTGCCACGCAAGCGCTGTTCAGCTCGAAGCCGGCGTACAGCAGGGCGTCCAAAGACCTCCGTGAACGTTGCCGTGAAATCCGACCAGGTGGTGAAATCGGTTCGATGATTCTTGTAGCAGAGTTTTGCGACGTCGGTTAAGTAGAAGTTGAGATTAGTGAGCGGGTCGCTGGCGTTCCACTAATTGTAAGCGGCCACCAGCTCATACTCGGCAAGCCAATTTTCCACGTCGTGGTCATCTGTACCATTGAATATGGGAGGATCGCGTTGCCGGAGTGCGCCAGGGCAGAAAACAGGCATGGATGCGGGATCGGGAGCGCCCTGAGTCGGTCCCGAATCAGTCATCGTGAGAGGTCGTGGTGCATTCATTACACTATGTATTTTCTAATAAAGGAACACACGACCTGATACTTACATATTAATGTTGCACCTCAGATATGCGTAGTATTTCCTTTTTTGATCGAAAACGTTCACAAGTATGAACACAAATACAAATTCAAGATGGCTGGCAGTTCAGAAAGTGGTTAAACTTCGGCCGAGTGCTGAGTGTCTGAATCGGGCGACAGACAGACGAGCAGACAGACCAACATTTCTGCGTTGAGAGAGAGAGAGAAAGCGAATTTAATAGAAGGCCGAGAGGTCGGCCTGAGCTTGTGCGCTCTGGCCTGCTACTCAGCACAGGGGAAAAGGGAAAGGGAGGGAAAAGAGTGATAAATATGATGTTGGTGGGGACAGGAAGAGGTGATGCGTATGTACAATGACCACGTAACACACAGTCGTCTTCTTAAAGTCTACTGTCAAGTCCAGTATTCTTCAGAAAATCTATAAATGCCTTTGTAGCAGTCCTTGATGCTGTCTGGTCGGACATTGCGGACAATAGGTTAGCTTCACTTAGGCCGCGTTCACACTTGGCCTCGAAATAGGCGAAACCGGCAAAAGACACCGGAAATCTGCTCGTTTCGCCGCCGAAGCAGCCGGAAAATCAGGCGGCGCGAAAATCGCTCTCGGACCGATTTTTCCGGCACGCGATAGCGGATCGCCTTCCCGCTTCACGGCTTTGGCTGTGCTAGCTGAAACCAGGTGACGTAAACAACCGGCCACAAGTTCAACATGGCGGCACAGGCGTCGACGGTGACTCGCATCGGCGCAATTGCAATCTACCCGTGCAGCACGACAAAGCTCACGGCCTCGACAAGGACGCGTTCATCGAGAGCCTGGTTTGGATTAGGATCGCCGAGAACGCTGAAATTACAAGAAGGTGCAGCAGCAGCGAGTCGGCATGCCCCAACGCGTCTCGCGTTTGCACAATCGGTTGAGACCGCCGCCGCCGCTGCAGTGGCGTCCGCTCGGGTTGTTTCTGCTGGTGTATCTCCCGAAACAAGGTTTGAAAAGGTGCAAACTGTTTCTTTTCAGTGCCTTGCATGCATAACTAGAATTCTGTACGAAATTTAATGCTCAGGAAACGGGCAAAATAGAATGAATTCTCAAAGTGGCTAAGGCGGCGGCGGCGGTGGCATGTACGAGGGGCAGAACTAATGTGAACGTTTCCGAGGCGCGCGAACGTGGTTTTCCGGCCGCTTTGGCGTTTTCGCTTCTCAAGTGTGAATGTGCCCTTAGTGTGTTAACACCGATGCCGGCCAACGTTGAAGCCAGCATCTTCCGTTGGGACACGTAAATAGGGCAGTCGCACAATACATGTGTTAAAGTCTCAACCACTGGACAGCGCTCACAGTTCGGGCTGTCAGCACGGCCGATAAGGTGCGCGTAGAAGTATCCCAAGAAAGACTATCGTCTTTAAAAATCCACGCATCTCCACGAAGTGGAATCATGACGATTGGGCGAAGCTCTGGGTATCGTATCGGTGAGTAACCGTACGTTACCCGAGCGTTGCCACATGTAATGTACGTTGTGTAACATAAAGTGACAGAAAATGACATAAGGAGTCGACGACAAAGCTAGGTTCTGGGATAAGGTCCATAATGTCTACGTTGAAGTCGCCGACTGGTATAAAGGGTTGGTGCTTGGAGGTTTGTTATATTGTACTGTCACAATTATGATCGATATGGGTCTACTGTTAAACCTTTCTTGTGTCTCACATACATTCCGACTGTAGCCGTGGTAAGGGACACCATGAACGGACAAGCGTCGCCCTCAAGGTGCTTCTCCCCTAAAAAAAATTGGCCGCGTATCTGCGTGCTTCGCTGCAAATGTCGTCGAAAGACGATCCTCTTTGTGCCGGCCGTACTACTATGTTTTGCCTTGCCTGAGACAGCACCTACTCCATGTTGAATCGGCCGCAGCTGGCTGGCATTGATAAAATAGAAGAGGCACTGCGTGAGATATGGAACCCAGGGCCACTGCAAGCGGCAGCACCATATCGTCGGCAGAAGGCTTTTTCGTGCATAGCGTCGCATTTTCGGCGCAGCCTAACAAACACTAGGGTCTTTATAATTACGTATCTATGCATTTTCTAATAAAGGAACACATGACCTGATACCTATGTATTGATGTTGCGCCTCAGATTGCGTAATATTTGCTTTTTAATCAAAAATGTTCACAAGTATGAACGCAAACACCAATTCAAGATGGCTGGGCGTTCAGCAAGTAAAACTTTGGCCGGGTGGCTGAATCGATTCGAGGGACAGACAGGCAGACGGACAGACCAAAATTTCTGCGTTGAAGTATCCCAAGAAAGACTATCGTTTTTAAAAACGTTTAATTCTTAACGAGGACAATTCACGAACAAAGCATGTGGACGAGGAAGCCGTCGACGCTAGATGCGCCGGCCTTTTGTAAGCACTAGGAGGAAGAGGGTGCATCTCCACGGTTCGGACGCGTCCGGAGTCTCTGAGGGACGCGCCCAGTGTCTTTGCAAAGGACGCCAGCAAGGGAAAGAGCACTGCACAGGGGATTTTGATGCACTCGCCCAGGTACTCTTGCTCGGAGTCCAGCCAGCGGGAGCCTTTCTGTTGGTGGGTCGAAGCGCGTTCATAACAAGAGAAAAAAACTGGAAAAGGAGAAAGAGAAAGAAAGAAGGGAGGCAAGGAAAAGAAAACCGAAGAGTAAGAAGGCTGTCCACCTCCGCACTTTGTTTGGGCTTTGCACTCCTAGTGCGAAGCTGCCTTAAATTGTGATGAACGTTTCAATGTGCGCAGACAAACTACTAGGCTGAACAATTAATGAGCAACTAACCATAGGCTTGGTCGAAATTGCGTTAGTACGCCGTCACAATCTTTGACAACGAAGGAACTATTTCTGCTCAATGGAGCTTCACCTGTGCATGCACAGGTTCTCCTTGTTCAATGAATGATACAGGGGCAAATAAATCATTTGTTGAAAGCTTGCGCCTGTGTGGGTCCCCCTTCGTCTTGTCTACCAATAAGGCCAAGTCCTGTGCTCTTTCTTGCTATTCACGACGAGTAACTACAGTAAAATATGTATGGAACCCCACATTAAGAAAAACTAAAAAAAAATCACGCCATACCCACGAAGTGAATGATGATGAGTGGGCGATGCTCCGGAGGTAATCTGGTAAACCGTCAATCCCCGTAAATTTTGCCCACTCGATCATCATACAAAGACCTGACGCACAAACGCAGGGGTGTGGTGTGATTAGTATACATACAGTATATACACAATGTTTCATTATTTACATATTGATAAAGTATATACACAATGTTTTATTATTTACATATGGGGTAGATGATGATTTTGTTCAAGAGCTCTACGGACCACAATGAGGGGGTCCTCATTGTGTTTTCCTCATATATATGAATGTTTTCCTCATATATGACGTTAAGCTCAGGGAACGTTTGTTGTCGGCGTCGCCGTTTTGCCTTTCGAGGGCGGGAGCGCGTTCACGATCGTTTTCATCCATGGCAGAAAGAGAATGTGTGGTCTGAACGCGCTTATACTTCATGGTCATCAGCGTCATCGTCATCGTTATCACGTGTAGTGGGTACATTCCACTATGCTGAAACGCGCTTATTCTTCATCACAGAGTTTCCTAAAATTAACTAGAAGGGACTCTGGCGCTGTGATCGTTCAGCCACCATGGGAATGATGGGTAGTACACGGATTTGCCTAGTCTTCGTACCTACGGCTTCGGACGCACTTGTGGCTTTGTTTATTGTTGTTTTCTGATTCTGTTTCGGATAAAAGAATGGACCGTTGTGAACTTCGCCAGCCGATTTGAATTCGTTAGCCTAAAAAGGTCAACGTGGTGAAGCTCAACTGCTAACCCTTTGCTGAACTTCGTATTGCGGCAAAGCGGATTCAGGCCACACGGAGCCAAAAGAACAAAGACTAGGCAAGACTAGGCAATTTTGTGTACTACCCATGATTCCCATGCTGGCTGAAGCGCCCTGTGTTGCAGCTCTTATAGACACTAGCGCCGGAGTTCCCTCTAGTGTATTTATATGAAACTCTATGTTCTTAATGGTCATCAGGCGTCATCGTCATCTTTATCACGTGGAGTTGGTACATTCCACTATACGTGGCTATCTACCTACTACTACTACTACTACAGAGGAGGGACAGACCCACACCCTAAGGAGCTTCGCCCCTAAAATTCGTGAGCAGCAACATTCATGCATATAGGGATCGATGTCCACCGAAGCAACATTCGCTTTCCAGATGTAGACGCCTCTCCAGTCATTCCTCCGGCGTGAGTGAATGCAGGCGGCGACGTGCGGCGCATTCCCCGCTTTTTCACTGTCCAGTATTCGTTGTCTGTATTCGCTGTTGTTATCTCGATGCCTCCGCGCTTTATTCGTTCTGCGTGAACGCCCTCTATCACCTCGCCCTCGCAGGTTTATCGCAGTGCTCTGTGTCGTGCTGCATCAACGCCACCACTCAACTCCGAGCGCAGATCCGCCTCCACACTTTTTTTTTCTTTTTCTGTCACTAACTCTGAGCGCATTGTATCAGCTGCACCGTTTCGCCATCTCCGAGCCCCTCTACAATACAGACAAAAGCAGCCCACAATTACTCCCCTCCCCTCTGCGACCGGTACGCTTGGTCTAGAGGAAGGCACTTTCGCTGTAAAAAATTGACAGCATTGATTAATACCAAATTTAAAACTCAAAGAACGCGTGTTTGCTGCATAGTATATTCTATTCAGTAGCGTACTGAAGGATGTCGGTAAGGAATCTGTTCATAGTAAAACTAAATAAAACATATGAAGCAGTAAAAAGTGGTCAATTTTCGCAGATAATTCTTTCAATAAGTATGGCGAAAGGAAGCAGACACTCTTGACACGATGCTGTACGTCGCGGTTGTAGAAAAAATTACACCATCTCCCGCTAAAGGGAACCATGTGTAGATGTGAAGCAGCGGGCGCTAACGCTTACACTGGCGGCGGCGTTGACGCTGGCGCTCATCGCAGCGTTGCGCAGGAGAGAAAACTGGGGAGGCGCAAAGCAGGCAGTGATGGAGCAGTGTTTCCTACCGGAACATGCCAATCGCTGCTAATGGGCAATGAGAGACAGAAGACTCCGACTGGACACAGATACCGGCACTCCGCTTTTAGTTAACGCGCACGCTGCGAATTTTTATTGTTCAACAACGCACAGGAGAAATCTCCCACCGGCACCACCTTGGAGGTCAAGATCCATTGCCATATATACGGGGTGGCCAGTGAACGGTTGTGCAGCGCGAGCAGTCGGTTTTTTCAACCAAGAAACTCGCTAGCAGACGCTGCCTGCGTCGGCGTCGCGAGGCGAGAGAGGGGGGGAGCGTAGGAGAGGAGAGACAGGGGGGTGACACGCATGCGCAGTGGGAGTGTGAACGCCGTGGGCAGGAATGCGTAGAGGAGAGGGGGGGGAGCGTAGGAGAGGAGAGAGAGGGGGGACGCGCATGCGCAGTGGGAGTGTAGACGCCGCGGGCAGGGATGCCTAGAGGAGAGAGGGGGGGGAGTGTAAGAGGGGAGAGAGGAGGGTAGGCGCATGCGCAGTGAGGGTGTGGTTGCCGCGGGGAGGGATGCCTAGAGTAGAGAGAGGGGGGAGAGGAGGTTTTTTTATTTTTTTAAAGGGTTTGCGCATGCGCAGTAAGGGTGGGCACGCGGCACACCACCACCACCACCACCGGATTAAGCTTCGCCATAAGAAACTTCACATCTAATAACAAATCAGGAGGGACACCCTGCTACGACACTTCCTAGGGGAAGGCAATATCTTTATGTGTACCAGCTTAAGAGTAACAAACGAGACGGAAATCAGCGTATAACGACTGATAAATTGTGATGAGGACGTATTTACGCCTATAATATGGCGCCAAAATGATCATAATTGCTGATGGTCACAACACCCATACGTCATGTTAGATGGTTTATAATTTTATTCTGTTGAAGAGACGTGCGAGCAACAAAAAAAAACAATAAAACCAGCAGCTACCGCGTAGCATATTCGATCTGTGATATCCAGTTGCTATGGTACATGCACGTGTAGTTAGGGCTTCCTAAGATGAAAACGCATGTCCGCCTCGTTGGTGTAGCAGTCACGGGGCTCGCCTGCTTGGCCCGAAGGTCGCTGGTTCGATCCCGGCCGCGGCGGTCGCATTTTGATGCAGGCAGAATGCTAGAGGCCCGGGTACTGTTAGATGGCAGTACACTACAGTATGGCGTCTCTCATAATCATGTCTTCATTTTGGCACGTAAAATTCCAGATATTATAATTGCTATTATTATTATTATTATTATTATTATTATTGAAGGAAACAAGTGGGAATTTTAAGGGCTCGTTTTTTTCTTTGTTAGACACGATATTAATGCGAACTAACAGACAATAATGCCACGGAAAGTATAGGGGATGTTATTTGTAGCAAATTATTAGTAAATCTGAAGAAAGAAAACTGGACGAAAAAGATTACTTGCCGCGGGAAGGGACCGAACCTCCGACCTTCGAATAACGCGCCCGATGCTCTACCGACTGAGCAGCCGAGGTGGCCATCCCCCCGTCCACTTCATGGGACTTATATGTGCATTTTAACGTGGGAGCGTCAGTCAGCGCCGCCAGTATACCCGTGACGGCCAGTGTGGAACACTCTTTTTCTGCCTGTTGGCGCCATGTAGCAAGAGAGATTACTAGGAGCTGGCAGATGAGCAATAATCCCTCGCACATTACGTGAAAGCATCAAGTCTGCCAGAAGGAGACCCTCGGTATGAATGGAGGAATGAAATATAAATTTAAGGGCTCGTTTTTCCTTGTTAGACACAACAGTAATGAGAACAAACAGACAATAATGCCATGGAAAGTATAGGGGATGTTAAAAGTAGTAAATGCAATGTAAATGTGAAGAAAGAAAAGTGGACGAAAAGATAACATGCCGCGGGCCGGGACCAAACCTGCGAGCTTCGAATAACGCGTCTGATGCTCTGTTAACTGAGCTAGCGCGGAGGTAGGGGTGTCTTTGTTGAACGGTCCCTAGCTACACTATTAAGGCGAAAGCCTTTAATGTCTCATGCTCACGTCCGTCCGGTGTCCGTCCGTCCGGTGTCCGTCCTCCGGCGTCCGTCTGTCCGTCCGTCCTGATGTCCGTCCGTCCGTCCGGATGTCCGTCCGTCCGGATGTCCATCCGTCCGGTGTCCGTCCGTCCGTCCGTCCGGATGTCCGTCCATCCGGATGTCCGTCCGTCCGTCCGTCCATCCGGATGTCCGTCCGTCCGGATGTCCGTCCGTCCGTCCGGTTGTCCGTCTGTCCATCCGTCCGTCCGGATGTCCGTCTGTCCGTCCGGATGTCCGTCTCTCCGTCCGTCCATCCGGATGTCCGTCCGTCCGTCCGTCTGTCCGTCCGGTGTCCGTCCGTCCGTCCGTCCGTCTGTCCGTCCGTCGGTCTGTCCGTCCGTCCGTCCGTCCGGATGCCCGTCCGTCCGCCCGTTTGGATGTCCGTCCGTCCGTGCGTCCGTCCGTCCGGATGTCCGTCTGTCCGTCCGTCCGTTCGAATGTCCGTCCGTCCGTCCGGTGTCCGTCCGTCTGGATGTCCGTCCGTCCGGATGTCCGTCCGTCCGTCCGGATGTCTGTCTGTCCGTCCGTCCGTCCGTCCGTCCGTCGGGATGTCCGTCCGTCCGGATGTCCGTCTGTCCGTCCGTCCGTCCGTCCGTCCGTTTGGATGTCCGTCCGTCCGGATGTCCGTCCGTCCGTCCGGATGTCCGTCTGTCTGTCCGTCCATCCGGATGTCCGTCCGTCCGTCCGCTGTCCGTCCGTCGGTGTTTCCGTCCGTCTTTGCGTCAGTGGAATGGCCACACGCTTTCGCCGAACACACTTTGGAATGTACAAAGTGTCCTTCAATTTTTAAAGACGATAGTCTTTCTTGGGATACTTAAACGGAGAAATTTTGGTCTGTCTGTCTGTTTCTCTGTTTGTCGGCACGTCACACGATTCAGCCACCCGGCCAAAGTTTAACCACTTTCTGAGCGCCCAGCCATCTTGCACAAGTATTTTTGTTCATACTTGTGAACATTGTCGATCAAAAAGCAAATGTTACGCATGTCTGAGGAGCAACGTCAATAAATAAGTAGTCTCTGGTATGTTTCTTTATAAGAAATACATAGATACGTAATTATGAAGACCCCAGCGTTTCTTAGGCTGCGCTCAAAAAGCGACGCTATGAACGAAAAAGCCCTCGGCCGACGATATGTTGCTGCTGGGTTCTGCACAAGGTGATGTTTCTCGACAGCACTGCCAGATGGCGTCCAAGTCTCACGCAGCGCCTCTTCTATTTTATCAAGGCCAGCCAGATGCGGCCGATTCAACATAGAGAAAGCGCTGTCTGAGGCAAGGCAAAACAGTGTAGTACGGCCGGCAGAAGACTATCGTCTTTCGACGACATTTGCAGCGAAGCACGCAGATACGCGGCCAATTTTTTTTCTTGCAATTTTAGGGGTTTTTTTTAGTGGTGGTACGTGAAGAAAGCACCATGTAGAATTTAAAGTGGGCTGAGACTTCCTTTGGTCAAAAAATTAAATTTGGGGATTTTGCATTCAGCCGATAGGGAACTTTTTTTTTCCTTTGAGAAATTATATCACGCTTGGGCACTCGCGGTAGCAAAAAGTCACAGTTTCACGGCAAGGGTGAAGTAATGAATGCGATAGCAAAAAATTTTACTTTTATACGAAGTGAGGCTGGCAGCTAACTCTTTTGGATCCAATCTCACGCAACTCTACAAAACGCTGGTTTGAGAGAATACGCCCGCTCCAAGGACATTCTTCGCACATTCTCTTCGCGTTGAAAGCGCAGCAAGCCACCCGCTAACGGATGCTGAGATAGCGACATAACGAGCGCGCCAGCGTGACCGCGCTCGTAAAATCAAAGGTCGCAGTGGCTGCTGGAAGGAGCCCCCCCCCCCCCCCTCGCGTCTTTTCACGCTCGTGAAAGCCGGACGGGGCTTTTCCTCTCTGCTTGAGCATTCGACGGCCTGTCGAACAGGCGGGGGGAATATTATCGCACGTGCCTCGAAGCGACGGAGATGGGCCGGCTCGTGTGATCTCCGCTCCATCTGCGCTCGTCGCTCCCGCTCGCCCGCTATTACCCGCGGGTGGAACGTACGATGCGCTGGGAGATCTTTTCAATTTGGACTTTATACAGTACATGACGGCGACGACAACGGCAACGGTGACGGCGAAAATCCGTAGAGGCTGTCCATATAATTGCTATCGCAATGAAATAAATTTTGGTCCTTTCTCTTTGACACGTCGACATGAAATGCGCGTGTACGCCTATGTAATTCTGCGCTTTTCTGAAAACAAGATTTCTGAAGTTTGTGTACTTTTTTCTAGGGAACTACCACGTGCAAAAGAACAACGATTCTGGCATGTGTTAACCGGTGGTATTTACAGAATTGGGGCTAGAATCAGTAGCCTAGGTTTCATTTGTGTTTTTTAGTATTAAAATAAGACGTTCATAAGTGGCCATTTTCATGAATCGACAAACGTAAAAAAAATACATCACAAATCTAGTTTTTCTTGTGCGTTCACAATTTTAGTTCCACTTCTGTCAAACGTGAGTACCTACCTTCGTTCAAAATTGGATCGCATCAAGAACCAGCAAACTAAAGATAGTCGTCACTACAGTCTTCGAAGACGCCACATGAAATACCATCCCGGCGACCGTGTATGGGTCTGGACCCCAGTACGGCGACGGGGACTTAGCAAAAAGCTTCTTCGACGATACTTCTGACCGTACAGGGTACATCGATCTCTCGGCGCACTCGACTACGACGTTGTCCCTGACGGCATTACGAACACTCAGCGGCGCCGCGCACAACCTGAAGTCGTCCATCTCATGCTCCTGAAGCCATTTTATACTCGTTGGCTAGCCATAGGACTGTACATTTGCTTTATTATAGTCGTGTATTTATGAATGCAGTTTTTTAGGGGCGAAGCTCCTTAAGCCGTGGGTCGTGCGTCCTCGATGTATGTAGTTGTAGGTAGCCACCTCTCGTTTAGTTCTTTGAATGTCCGCTAGATGGCGGTACTTGTATATGATGAATATATGATTAAAAGCTGCGGCGCTCGCTCCATTCAGATGTAAGGGCGCTGCTGCTTCTCACAAGGTTCATAAGATGGCGCTGCGCTGTGACACTACGTGAATTGATCACTAGATGGCGCTGTGGCGCTCGCTCCATTCCGATGCGTAGGAGACGGCTCCGCTGCGTGCTCTAGTGTGATAGGAGACCGCTGGGTGGCGCGGCGCTCTTGGCGCGCTTCCTTCGCTCGGCAGTCAGCGCGCAATGAGCGACGAAGAAGGCACGGAGGCGCCGGAAACGGAGCCCGACGTTCGATCCCACGAAGCAGAAGGTGCACGGCGACGCCGAGAAGCGGATCCAGAAACTGTGAGAGCCCGAGAAGCGGCGAGGAAACGCGCGTACAGGCGGGCAGATCCCGAGGCTGCGCGAGTGCGGGAAGCTGCTGCCAAACGCTCACACTGATTCTCACGCCTTTCATGATGATGTAATGGGCGAATTTTCACGGAAGATTCATGAACCTCCGGAGCTTCGCCCACTCATCAACATTCACCCCGTGGATATGCTGTGATTTTTTTTGCCTTCCCATGTTATTTTAGAGCCATCGGTACGATGCTTGCTTGCTTGCTTGCTTGCTTGTTCCTTAATTCTTGGCGCCTACCCACTACGGGGGATTGGCCATGAAACCGGCGGTTAATGTAAGGGGAGAGAGAGAGACAAAACATTTATTGAATAAAGATTTTGAGTGAAGGTGGGAGGGTCCCTTATTCCAGGAACCCTCTGGCCTGGACAGCCCGCCGGGCTCGAGCGACGAGTTGACGCTGGTCGACCAGGTCCGGCTGGGAGATCGCAGCCTTCCCACGCTTCACTGAGGAGGTCTTGGTCCGCATCTGGTGCTGCTGCTTGTAGCCTTGGGACGCTTACTTTGCACTGCAGTAGGAGGTGCGCCAGAGTGTCTGCCACATTGCAGTGAGGAATTCCTTTCACCAGTTCATTGGTTTCCATATTATTGTATTATTCTGCATAGACCGGTCATTCTTAGATTGTTGTTTATTCCTGTGGCGATCGATTTCTTTCACATCCCTTTTCAAAATTAAATGTTTCCCCTTACATACAACGTTGGCCTCATATGGCGTAGTACGCCATATAGTACGCCATATGAGGCCAACGTTGTATGTAACTGCTTTCCTGCACCATATGAGGCCAACGTTGTATGTAAGGGGGAAACATTTAATTTTGAAAAGGGATGTGAAAGAAATC
>JALIZH010031129.1:0-65824 GCA_030522465.1 Rhipicephalus appendiculatus | reverse complement strand
TGGGACGCGGGCGCCGCTCCGTAGAGTAGATGATTCCTAGAGGAGAGAGGAGAGAAAGGGGGTGAGCGTAGGAGAGAGAGGGGGGAGGGTACGCGCATGCGCTGTGGTGGTGTGGGACGCGGGAAAGAGGGACGGACTAAGCCCCCCCTCCAAACACATGCAAGCAAGATTAAGGAATGGGGTCAACCTGGGCGACAGACACCACCTGCCTAGCCATTGCTAAGCAGCCTCTCTGTGCTCTCGGCCATGACCACGGTGTAAGATTTAAGGACTTTAGGTGGGGACACTCCTCGGCTTGCATGCAAGACGCGATCGACCAGATAAAGTAACAACGGCGCGCGTCCCTTGGTCCGCTGACGGCAGCGGGTATCTATCGGCGGGAAGACGCAACTCAAGGACAGAAAATACTTTCTGCACTGTTGCTATAGCAACCGATGCGTTCGGTGGCAACGCCGGCGTACACCGTGTGGCGCGTTTTCCGCCCGCGCAAGACTCGGTATGCTGGCGTGTCATAGCCGCGTTCGCTGTCGAGGCAATTCAGATTTCCCGCGAAGCGCCAGTTTCTACGGGAACGCGCTTTTGTCGTGAAGTTGCGTCATTCTGCCGATAGGTATCCGCTGCCGTCAGCGGTCCGACCGACGCTCGGCGTTGTGACTTTATCGGGTAGATCGCGTCTCGCGAGTGTCCTCACCTAAAGAGTATATGCCATGACTCAAGGAAAGGGGTCAACCTGGGCGACAGACACCACCTGCCTAGCCATTGCTAAGCAGCCTCTCTGTGCTCTCGGCCATGACTGTGGTGACTGTAGTAGTGGTTGACGGCCTTCATATTACTACAGTGTTCTGGTTCGCATAATGGGTGCTTCCCTACTTCATGAAAGTGGCCGGACGCGGGACGCGGGACGGGGGATGCGGGACGCGGGAGGGACGGACAGAGCCCCGAGCATAAGATGCTTCGCATCTAAAACAAGTACCTGTCGTCTTGTTCCAGCCGCTGTGCAAAACGGAAGCGGTATTCGTCGCACTGTGCCTCCTGTCACGCCTTCCTTCAGGTGTGTCGCGAACACACGACTCCTGCTGTCCGTTTTTCTCACGGGCTTCTACCGCCAGCCGTAGATGGTCCAACAGCTGCTGTAGCTCCGTCTCCGACAAATGAGTCTCATTGGGCGTTTGCAGGGAACTCTGTCGGTTGTAGTGTTCCACCACGATGTCATTGGGGATCACCTTGGTGCGAATCTCGAGAAGCATCGCAGCGTATGAAAGCTCCGATCGTCCAAGGGCCTTGAGACCTCTCACGTTTATGGTCACCCTATCTAGGAGATTTCTCATCGCGGTCACGTCAGTGGAACATCGTACAGGCTTGAGCGTTCTGAGGTTCTCCAAGTACTTCTACTCGATGATCCTCGTGTTTCCGAAGAGGTTGGTAAGGATTTCGATGGCATTTGAATATGAAGCATCAGTCGCTTGAATTCCCTCGATCGCTTTGGCCGCTGGTCCAACCAAAAGTGATTTCTGGTAGTGGAATCTTTCTACGTTCGTCAGACCGGCGTTTGTATGAACTGCGTGCTTGAACACGTCCCAGAATGGCTGCCACTGAGTACTGCTCAGTTGAAGCGTACCAAGTCGAGCTTCGGTAGTCTTGAAGCACTGGCAACCATTCTTGAGGCATCACCGATGAAATGATCTCCCGACCTCGTACCTGGAGTTGCACCGTCGTTGGGTATCGGCAGGCCTCGGTCCTCCGCCGTTTCAGGCTGAAGTTGCTCGATGTGATAAGAGAGAAGGAACAACGTAGCTGCTGCGTTGTCTTCATACTTCGAGACCGATGGGTAGTCCTCGGCTGCTTGCTCATCCGTGAGGAGTACCTCCAGTTGTTCGTTGAGCACACGTAGTCCGTCGTTGCAGTTCTTCAGTCTGTCGTGCGGTCGAAGCGCCGGAGCGCTAAACTGACTCGATTGAATGAGTTGACTTGCCTCGTTACGGAGACGCGTATGCAAAGCTCGTTCGGTCGCTCGTTTGCCCTTGACCCGATCCATCTTCGTGGAAGTCCTTTTGTTGTCGGTCGCTTGGATCACAAGGTTCCCGGGTTTCTCGGCACCATAAAATGTAGTAGAAAGGAATCCTCGTCGTAGAAAAGATGGAAAAGGGGCGACTTTATTGCCCAGAGCACAGTTATAACGCGTCCATTGCCGGCCGTTCCAAATCAGTCAAATCCGAGCCACGAGCGGCTCGCTCCACGCGCCAGTCCCATCATCGTCGTTTTCTTCTAAAAAAATTGAAGGATACTTTGTACATTCCAAAGTGTGTTCGGCGAAAGCGTGCGGCCATTCCACTTACGGAAAGACGGACGGAAAGACCGACGGACGGACGGACGGACATCCGGACGTGAGCATGAGACATTAAAGGCTTTCGCCTTAATATTTAATAATTAAGGAATGGAGTCAACCTGGGCGACAGACACCACAGGTAGTGCCTGTTATTCTTTGCTTGCACCCACCGCCTGCCTAGCCATTGCTAAGCAGCCACTCTCTGCTCTCGGCCATGACTCTAATGACTGTGGTGGTGGTTGATGGCCTTCTTGTACTACACTGTCTGGTTCACATAGTGGGTGCTTCCCTACTTCATGAATGTGACCGGACGCGGGACGCCGGACGCGGGACGGACAAAGCCCCGAGCATAAGATGTTTCGCATCTAATATCAAACAGCGTCGAAAAGTCATATAATCGTTGGCCAATCCCCCCTGAGTGGGTATGAGCCATGTTAGAGGCAACAACAAGAGCGTCGGCTTCTGCATTGTGGACACTCGCAGCGCGTTGCTCAAATACAAACACGTAACTGCGACAGTTAGTTCACGCTTATCCTGTGTATGCCTATGGATCCTTTTCGAGCGTCATTTGTGCTGCGGCGGCGCGTTGCAAATATCGAGCTGCTTTCTTGCTATCGAACTAATTTCTTGCTATCGCATTCATTGCTTCGTCCTAGTGGCGAAACTGACTTTTTTTAGCAGCTTGTGACACCGTCGTCGACTCAGCAACATCAGGGCTGTAAGGATGGATGGTGTCTAGCATGCAAGAGGGCTCGCGTCTGTAAAGGAGGAAGTATGGAGAGAATCCGGTAGTTGTCTGTACAGCAGTATTATGCGCGTACGTCACAAATGGGAGAACACGGTCCCAGTTGGAGTGGTCGGAAGCGACGTACTTGGACAGCATATCCCTTAAGGTTCTGTTGAACCGCTCTGTGATGCCGTTTCTTTGAGGATGGTACTGATCGATGGCGACGATGATGCAACACTGTCCAGCAGGTGTGATTGGAAGAGGTCCATAGAGATCAATACCGACACGGTCGAAGGGTCTGGCAGGACAAGGTAAGGCCTGTAGTGGAGCGAGAGGACGGGGAATCGGATTCTTCCGGCGCTGGCAAGCGATACAGGAACGGACGTAGCGACGGACGAAGCGATACATTCCACGCCAGTAATAGCGCTGGGACAAGCGGGTGTAAGTTTTACAGCAAAAGCTGTTATGAGATCAGAACAAGGGTCGTTTCTGCGCCGTAGTTGTCCGCCGCCGCCGCCGCCTGCCGCCGCCGGTGTCCGTAACCAATATCGCACAAAATAAGAAAAAACTAAATAAATAAAAAACACCTCTGACCGAATGGGAATCGAACCCGGGTCTACTGCGTGGCAGCCCAGCACTCTACCACTGAGCTAGGCCGCTGCTTGAAAGAGCGGTGCAAACAGACCCTATGCAGGCTTCATGTCGGGTAAGGAATCGCGTTAACGTGCGCTGTTAAGCGTTTTAGAACAGTAAAGTAAGAACCAGGCGTCACACAAATCGAATTGCGTATCGAGTGGGTCGTTCAATGCTCCAACCCATTACAAAAGCCTCAGGCAAAATTCTTCATCGTTGTCAGCCACAGCATCAACAAAGTGCACATAATGCGTTACAAGAGTGTAGCGGGTACCGCGCTTTTCTGAAGATTGACGAATAATGGCATAGTAGACGCTTCCACACTACACAAAAATTATGATGATTGATGGCGTAGTGGGTACCATGCAAGAGCGGTTGTTGTAGTTGCCCCAAGAATGTTTAAAAAAGGCTCTAGAAAGGCCGCTCTCCCAGCTTTCGCTGTGGCTGTGCTGCGAGTTCCGCGCAGGCCCGGCGATTTTTTCAACACTCCAGCATGCGCGCAGTGTGGGTCGGCGTGAAAAGAGGCGCATATGTCCAAGCGGAGATATCTGGGAACAACCAGAAGCCATCGGCGTCCTTCGGAGAAATAATATCTTCGGAATAGTAAACCATCCCGGATAACGATGTGCTGTGTTTGACAGCGCATACCTCTAGGGATGTATTGCGAGGAGGCCCACGCAACAAGTTCAATATTGAAGCAACCCAGGGATCTTTCTGTTGCTCCAGCCGGATGTCGCTGACACAGAAATGGAGACACGTCGTGCGTAGGTGAAGATGGCGACTCGACACCATATGGTAGGGGCGATCGGGACAGAGCACCTGCGTCGCAATGTCTGCGTCCAGATCGGTAAATAACATGAAATTCGTACTCCTGGAGCCGGAGCGCCCAGAGGGCGGGCTGGCCGGAGGGATCTTTTGAAGAAGAAAGCCAACATAAGGCATCTGTAACCACTGTAACCACACTAAATGGGTGCCCGTAAAGATAGGGTCGAAACTTGCCTATGGCCCATACAATGGCTAGACGCTCTTTATCTGCCACGGAATAGTTGGTTTCCGCATTGGTGAATGCACGTCTGGCGTAAGAGACGACGTACTCATCAAATCCAGGATTACGCTGGGCGAGCCCAGCACCGAGACCGATAGCGCTAGCATCCGTGTGGATTTCTGTCGGTGCAAGTGGATCAAAATGTCGCAGGATTGGAGGGGATGTAAGAAGGCGACGGAGTGTGGCGAATGCATCATCACATGCCGGTGACCATCCCGAAAGGTCGTGGTTGCAGCGCAGAAGTTCAGTCAAGGGTGATATGATGGATCCAAAGTTGTGAATAAAACGACGAAAATATGAACATAGGCCGAGGAGGCTGCGAAGTTCTTTTATCATCTTCGGCTGAGGGAACTCGGCAACGGCACGAAGTTTCGCCGGATCCGGAAGAACGCCATCTCGAGAGACGACATGGCCCAGAATTAGCAGCTGTCGAGCGCCAAAGCAGCACTTGTTCAAGTTCAGCTGTAGGCCGGCAGAGCTGAGCAAGCGAGCTCTGTTTCGAGGCGCTAAAGATGTGTTGAAAAGTCGCTTAAAAAGATGACAATATCGTCTAAGTAACACAGGCATGTCTGCCATTTCAGGCCACGGAGGATGTTGTCGATCATGCGCTCGAACGTGGCAGGCGCATTGTATAGCCCGAATGGCATTACGTTAAATTCATATAAGCCATCTGGGGTAATGAAAGCTGTTTTGGGGCGATCAGCCTCACCCATCGGAACCTGCCAATAACCGGAGCGCAGGTCTAACGACGAGAAAAACTCGGCTCCGTGCAAGCAGTCGAGGGCGTCGTCCATGCGAGGTAGCGGGTAAACGTCTTTGCGGGTGATCTTGTTCAACCGGCGGTAGTCGACACAAAATCTTATTGATCCATCCTTTTTCTTTACTAGAACAACCGGGGAGCACCATGGGCGGTTAGAGGGCTCAAGGGAGGAGAAAAACAAGAGAGAAGGCAGGGAGGTTAACCAGGCACATGCCCGGTTGGCTACCCTACGCTGGGGGAATGGGAAATGGAAGCATAAAGATCAGAGAGAGGAAAGAGAAGGGAAGGAGAGAAGAAAATGGTTAGTAACTGTGCTGACGCGTAGGTAACGACAGCACTGTACAAAAGTCAAAGGCGCTCACATAGGCCCGTAGTTCTCAAAAAACACAAAAGGGCTTTGAATGCCTTGTGAGCCGACGAAAGGCGAGGACGGTGCTCCAGCAGCATCTGCACGGAGAGCGGCCGATCGTCCAATCGTCGCAACGCGTCAGAAAGTTTTCGTCTCTCAGAGGCATAACGAGTGCAATGGCATAGCAGATGATCGATGTCTTCTTCGGTGCCGCAGACCTCGCATGCCGCACTGTCGGTCACTGCAATTAGAGTTGTGTAGGCCTTCGTGAAGGGCACCCCCAACCAAAGCCGACACAGAAGCGAAGCTTCACGTCTACGAAGTCCGGATGGAGGACGGAGTTCCAGTTGAGGGTTTATTTGGTGGAGTCTCTCGTATGTCGTATGTTTGGTGTGTTCCACTCCAGGAGACATAGTCTTCGTGCCAGGTGACGAAGCTGCCTTGCAGCGTCTGTTCTTGAGAGAGGAATAGGGGAAGGTGCGTTCTTCTTGATGGGATGAGCGAGCGGCGTTGTCTGTGGAATCATTGCCACTGATCCCACAATGACCAGGCAGCCACTGAAAATTAAGATGACGACACACGATACGGACGCTGACGTAAAGGAGCGTGAATGCCAGTGTCTATTTGGTGAGGTACCGTAGAAGCACGGTCCAAAGTTGGTTGCTGGTAGTCGAAGCTTGTGCGGAAGTGCTCGAGGAGGGCGATGATGTCGGCGCGCTGCAGGGCCGTAAGGTTGCTGTTGATGCATCGAGAAAGTGCTTCGGTGAATGATGGCTGGGAGGGTAACGGGGTCCCGGGTTTCGCACCACAGACTGGCGACGTCAGTTAGATAGAACTGGACAACGGTAAGTTTGTGCGCATCGTCCCATCTGTTGTGCTTGCTCACCCGGTCGTATTCGTCGCGCCAATCTTCCACGTCCTTGTCATCGGTCCCACTGAAGGTAGGCGGGTCGCGTTGCCGAATGGGGCCGGAACAGACAGGAGCCGGAGTCGATGGAGCCGAGGCGGCCGCCTGCTGATCTTCGTCCGTGGACATAGTAGCAACTGGAGGCAACTTACGGTTCCGAAGTTCCAGGATTATGAAATACCCCGCACCCCCCACCAATTAAAACAAGGCGTTTAGGAGCAGCACTGTTTTATAAGAGACTAGCAGTCACGACAAGTTTTGCGTGGTAATGGCGGAACCAGCCTAAGCGCTGAGACAACCAAACGTCATCTTCTTCTCTGCCTGAGTAGTACCCGCTGCCTTTTGGAGTTGCACTCATCTTCTTCACTGCAATATATATATATATATATATATATATATATATTGTTACAGTGGGTTCACAAGTTTACAGAGCTCCAGGATCTCCTCGATGTAGGTAGTGCAAGTCTCGTCAGAGAGCTGAGCCCTTTGGGACAGGGTGTGTTCAGCTCGCTTCTTTTTCGTAGTGGAGTCCCCTAAGCACTTCTTTAATTCTTCCACAAACGTTTCCCACGTGGTGAGCGTATCCTCGTGGTTGTCGTACCACAGGAGGGCAGTATTGGTGAGGAGAGCACGACATGCGACAGCTGAGCGGCGGAGTCCCAGCCGTTAAGTTCGCTCACCCGCTTGTACTGTTTTAACCACTCGTCCACGTCCTCCTCGCCAGTCCCGCCAAAGCTGGGTGGCTCCTTGTAAAGATGCGAGTAAGCCATCGTCCTCGGAACTTTGGTTTCGCGAGGCATATCTCTTGTTGAGGGTGGTGGTAGTCCCGCAAGGCGACGACTCCAACGGGGGGCCAAGGGGTGGAAATTCCATTGTTAGAAACTCAGGTTACCCCGCTCCTCCACCACTATGTTACGGGACTTCTAGACGAAGTTGAACAGAGGTTTATTTACCGAAAATGGACGGCAAGTGCGTGCCGGTACTGCGCGTCGTTCTTCTCTTCACCCTTCTGTTGTTGTCGCTGCTATTGCTCTACTGGATTGAACCCACTGTAACAATATATATATATATATATATATATACGTTGTAAGAACGAAAATCGAAACCAGCACTCCGGCGCACACGCGCGCTTGATCGGCAAAGAGGAGAAAGACAAAGGAAGAATAAGAACAGCCGGCCCAGCGTACGGGCGTTGTCTCTTGTTTCTCTTACAATGGCGCAGTAAGATGTTCTGGCATATTTCCAACCACAGCGATGTAGCCAGTGTCGCTCCCCAGAATAAGAACAGCCGGCCCAGAGTACGGGCGTTGTCTCCTGTTTCTCTTACAACATATACATATACGGGCATGACGGCGACGGCGACGCCGACACCGACGGAGAAAAGCAGCCGAGAGTGTCCATATAATTGCTATCGCAATAAAAAATTGTGGTTGATCCCTCTGATATAGGAATCGGTAGAACACACGAAAGTGAAACGTGTCTTCACAGAAGTAGTTCAATGTTTATTGCACATTGATGTATAATGTCTATTGCTGATTAGTGGCTACAGCACCCTTACATGTTGATGCACACATCTTGACACCTGGTGGCACATCTTCTCGTTCACGACAACCAACGACTCACGACGGGGATACACTTTCCGAAGACACTGCAGTGCACGCACCGGAGCATCGCGCAAATCACACTTGAATTTCAGGCGTTTGCAAACCGTGCAAGCGAAAAAAAAACGGGTTTTCATTCAATTTTTTTCAACTCATGGTTCCCTGAAGCGAAGGGTGCGTCATTTGTGGGTCGGCGACCGTCCTGTCAATGTGCTTGGCATGCAGCGTCCTGCCAGTAGGTCGCTTCGGAGAAGATAGGATCATGTCGGTCCTGCATCGATGTCTGTATGGCAGCCAGTTGGGTCGCGATGCGCTCAACTTCACAAACGCGAGAGGCAGAGTTTGAGCTTGAGCTGTGAACCTGCGAAGTCCTCCCGCTCCCCCCTGGCGTGTCCATCGCTGCACCAAACTCACTTGCGCGACATTCGCCCGTCGACGCCGTTATCTTTCGGTGACGCTCTATGCAGCAGTTCTGGCAGTCGGTGCCGTCGCACTGGTATCGCTCGTATCAGTAGACGGCGGAGAAACACCATTGGTGCATATTTAAGCTGCACTACGCTGCTCACGCTAGCACAACGCGAAAGACGAAGCACGTAACTCTCACCAATACAACGCTAAAGACAAAGCACGTAACTGCGTCGTCACCGAGTCATATCAGCGCGTAGAGCGCGTCGCAATTACAGCCCCCGTTTGTGGCCTCCGAAATAAACTCCAGAAACATTGTCGGAGCCAGGGCTGGGCAGTATCGAAGATACATGTATCTTAGATACTATCTTCGATACTCTTTGGGTATCTTGTATCTGTATCGCGATACGTCTGGCAAAACGAGTATCTGTATCTGTATTACCGATGCATTCAATAATGTATAGTGTATCTTAAGATACCAGAGACTGCCGTAGAAACACCACAATGCGAAACAATAAACGTATACCTAAATTCCGGTTTCCAAGCTGATGTTGCTGCCACTAAGCCACCTGAATAAAACTGACGACAGTGACATTCTTGTATACTTCCGCCAGAGCGCTCCAGCAAACATAGGAGATGTGGTTTGCGCGTCCCCATTGGTGGAGCAGATTAACGTGATGGCACTCGACCCGTCTTGACAAAAATAAGCATGCGAATGTCGACGTGCAGCCAATCTTTTGTTCTATCTATGTTTTCTTTCTTTTTATTTCTGTCGGTACCATGACACTTGCTCGTAGCCACCATACTGTGCTGCGTACTCTCATCCTTGCGGCATCTTACTCAAGTTCTGGTGCTGCTATAGTGTCCTTATCGAAGTTTGTCTTGCGCGGTGCTTCGTTACAAAGTCTCAAGAATGCAAGAATGGGGCTGCTTTGTGACTCGCGGCTTTCACACATCCGCGATTTGAAAGATCTTGTGGATGTGGTCTTACAAACGATGAGATTGGCGTACATGCGAGTGAGACTGTAACAACAATTGCACTATAGGTGCCGATGTTAAATGGAATAGAACAATCATTTGCGTAACAGAAAATGTAGTAACCCGCTGCGACTGGCAGCAGCATAAACGACACGCTAGCTGGTGGTGGAACAACGTTTATTGATAGCACCGCTGCAATATATATAACGCAGGGTTGAGAGGGTTTGGGCAAGGGAAACCGAGACGATATCGCGGTTAGGATCAAGGGGAAGGAAAAGAGGGTGCAAGAACGTGCGCTCGCACAGCTGGCTTGGCTGGCCCGCAGCAATGAACACAGAAAACATAACAGAAAATATTTTACGTACTGTGTCCTTGTTCGTCCTGCTGAATTATTCGATGTTCTTTTACCATAATTTGAAGGTTAACCCAAGTGCTCTCTTTGCTGTACATTACCTGGGCCTCTGTATAGTTTTCTTCTGTAACCTGTTGCTAAAATACGTTGTCTGCTTTATTCTTATTTTTTTAACTATCTGCGAGCCTGGTTTTATTTCATATTTTGCGGCCTTTCTTTATAAGGCCGAAAATATTCACCACGCGGCATGTAAGCTGCCAAGAAAAATTGGATCGTTGTTTTTAAATTCACTCTACGATGAGTCCAAGCGCAGTTGGCCCTAAGGGGAACATAAAAAATGTCGCATAATTGACCTTATTTGATTAACCAATATGCTCAATATAAAAAATGGCATAACGAGCTCCACATGACAGTAAACCCCATACCATTGATTTCATTCAGCGGCGGTTAACTACTTGTTTTTGTTAACTAAGTATTGCTACAATTCTGCAGGTAAGAGAGAGAGAGAGATAATTTATTGGAAGGCAGAGAGGTCGGCCTGAGCTAGTGCGCTCTAGCCTGCTACTGTGCACAGGGGATAAGGGAGAGGGGAGAAAAAAGAGTGATAAGGGATGATGGAGAGAGAAAAAAGTTGTGCGTACATACAAAAACCACGTAACACAATGACTTCGCTAGAGCACGCTGTCCAGTCCTGTAGTCTTAAGAAAATCTATCACAGCCGCGATAGCAGTTGCTGACTTCGTCTGGTCGCACATTGCTGACAGATTTGCAGTCTCACTTAGTGTTGCCACACCGAGGCCTGTCAATGTTGAAGCGAGCGCATTCCATTAAGACACGTATAAAGGGCAGTCGCACAACAGATGTGTAAAAGTCTCATCTACACGGCAGTGCTCACAGTTCGGCCTGTCCACACGGCCGATAAGGTGGGCGTAGCGTCGTGTGAAGGCGACGCCCAGTCGAATCCTGTGTGGCAAACTGGCGTGGTTTCGGCTTATTTTAGCCGGGAGGCGAAAAGTCATGCGAGGGTCTGTTTCCCGCAGACGCCTGTACCGATGATCTGGGTTAGACCAGTAAGTTGCTGTGCCCCCTCGCATAAGTGATCTCATCAAAGCGTTCACGTCACCTCGTGAGAACGGTATTTGTACGTGAACGGCGCCGTTATCCACAGAAGCTTTTGCTGCAGCATCAGCTAGCTCATTTCCTGCCAATCCACAGTGGCCAGGTATCCATTGGAAGATAATCGTGTGACCATTTCGTTGAGTGAGATCTAATGCCTTTATGATTTCGTAAGCCAATGCGTAATACTGTCCTCTTCTTGAGCAATAATCAAGGGCTTGTAATGCGGATTTGGCATTAGATAGTATTGTTCATTTGTGAGGAGTTTGGTGGGACACAAATCGAACAGCTTCCCGTATAGCAACTAGTTCTGCTGCTGTTGAAGACGACTTATGGTCTAACTTGTGTTGCTGGGAGATATCTAGTTGAGGGATCACAAACGCCGCAGTCGAGACGCACGTAGTCACAGACCTATCAGTGTATATGTGTACAGCATCGTTGTATCGCTCTGTCAAGTATGCCAACGTGAGTTGCTTTAGTCCCGCACAAGGAACACGCGATTTCTTCGAAATACCAGGTATTTGAAGGCACACCAGTGGTTTACGCAGTGTCCACAGCGGCACTTCAGGGATGACGGTTGGTGCGAAGCCTACAGGAATGATATGCCTTTGAGTGTTGAGGCATTCTGAGTAGGCACAGCCTGGTCGGGTTGTCTGTAGTGTAGACAAGGGGTGGCATGCATGCCTTGTCAGCAGTCGAAGGTGCACTCGAAGGAGCTCACAAGACATTAAACCTCCATAGGGTGTGCTCGTGACTCTTCTATGGTACCTGATGTTGTTGTGCATCGCGGGAGACCGAGGGCATGTTCGGAACGCTCGTGCTTGAAGGGTTTTCAACGTACGAATGCATGTTGCACGCATACGTGAAAACACAGGTGAGCTGTAGCGTAGGTATGCCACAAACAATGCCTGGTATAACTGCAGAAGGCTTTTCTCACGGGGGCCCCATCTTAGTCCAGATACAACACGAAGCATGTCTACAAAGCTGACTAGTTTGGTTCGTAGAGCTAGAAGTGGCCATAGTGAATAGCAGTAATATCCCACAAACAATGCCTGGTATAACTGCAGAAGGCTTTTTTCTCAGCGGGGCCCCATCTTAGTCCAGCTACAACACGAAGCACGTCTACAAAGCTGACTCGTTTGGTTCGTAGAGCTAGAAGTGGCCATAGTGAATAGCAGTAATATCCTGCTGGTGTTTTGTACCAAAACAATACGTCTGGACGCCGACGGCACTGGCGTTGCCGTCGGCGTCCAACTCGGTGACGTCGTCCTTCCGTGGCGAGGAACGCGTGCCAGTGTTGTCGTTGACGTTGGGGGGACTCGAAGTTCAGTGACCTGCGCGTCGCAGGTACTTGCGCTGGCCCGCGTCTCCCAGGGACAGGATCTGGCTCAGACGAGGCCTACGGTGCGGTGCCGTAGGATGGGACGCTCGGAGCACAAGCCGATGGCGCTCCCAGGCCGCTGCGGATCCTCGTGCTCGCCTTCCTGTCCTTTGGCCAGCCGGAGTCTACGGTGCGTTGCCGTAGAACGAGAGCTGGAGCGCCCGGAACACAGGCCGGCGACGCTCGTGTCCAGCTCACGCGCTCACGATGGAACACCCCGGGCCCCTTTGTCCACGTCACCTTCGTTTTTATAGCTCCCACTTCGTCTTCATCGTCTTCTATTGTCGATGTAAGCCTTAACGTCTTCGTCTTCTTCTGCCACATTTTCCTTGTCACCTCTTAAATGTGACAATGGCCCCCCTTCTTCAAGAGTTTTCTCCAGAAGAAAACTGCTCACAGCCTCCGATGTCTTCAGACGAGCCCCAGTCCGACGTTTACCACTCTCAGTCTCACGCTCACCCTAAAGCACCACCACACTCGTCTTCCAATGTCACCACTACCTCGAATGCACTCAAAGTACACCACTGACACAAATTAACCGTGATTGTCCACCGTAAACGCTTAATCGTATTAGTACAATCGTTGTCCATGTCCTTACACAGTTTCGGTAACGCTACCCAACCCACTGCACGGACTCACAGTTCACTTTGTTACACATAACTGTTTAACAGACTTTCAAAAGTCGCCACTACGCTACGTTTGCTCCCTTTCTTTTCTAGCATGTGGCAACAAACATTTACTATCAACTTTGAGTCTTCTCCTCCTCACATTGCGCGTCTTTTGTGACTTTCTCCCGTGTTTGCTTACTGCGCGCCTTTGCGAACGCTCAGTGCAAACGCCCATTTTATTCCAGCTCTTAACAATCACGGAACGCCTCATCCACACTACTCTTCTAGGTCGCATCCTGACAACATATTCACGGCTGACATTTCGCACACCTCTCTTAGCAGCTGGGTATCTCTGCTTAATTTTAGGGGCCATTTTCTTTCTAATTTGCTTTGGTTGACCAAGACCGTGATCTCAGCCAAGTCAATAATCCTCACACTCTCCAGTACTGCTACCTCTTGCTTATGCCGTGTGCTTCTTCCTTGAAGCCGTGCACCTTTCAGCGATGTACTCCTCTCGATTTCGGTGACACCTGACAAAACCGCGATCGTTTCCTTAGGTCCCTCACCAACACTTTCGGCATGCTGTTCATTAACAACTTCGTTACTGGGTCCACATGCCATTTCTGAGCCAACTTCTTTGTTATTGGTAATTACGAGCCCGTTTTCCTTTTCCCAGTCTGCCTGGTCTCTAGTCATCTTCTCTCTCGCAACAGAGCTGTGAGCCTCCGGCTCTCGAAATTCCAACAGTAAATTCATACGTGGCCTTCCTATGCCCGGTCTAACATCTGTGGCTTTTGCCAACCTCGGTTGGTGCTCCCAACCTTGACTTAAGGGCATCTGCTCAGACCGATGCAAGTATGCATCCAGGTCCTCTCTTTTGTCGCAAAAAGGGGCCATTAACTCTCTGGCACCGACTAGCGTCAATCTTGGAGGTTCTGTCCCTTTTGTGGAGCGCCTATCACCTGTGCTGCTCTCACTACCTCCCTCTATAAATTGCTGTTGCCACAAAATAAGCTCTTTCTCACGTTCAATCGTCCTTATTTCGCGTTCCTCCTCTTCGCGCCTCTCCTCGCGTGCCCGTACGCGCTCATCTCGCCGCCTCTTCTCCTCGCGATCATAAAGGCTTATTGCTTCTTTCCCCGACAAACCTAGCTGTACTGCCAGCTCTAAAATCTTCACCAAGTCCATTGCTTCCACCGCACAGAGATCCTTATGATCCGCGACAAAAAATAAGAAAAAGGAATCCTGGCAGGCTCGCCACTTATTTTTGTCACGGATCTCCGGACACCGGTCGACGGGAAGGAACGGACGAGGCGAGAGCGTTACGAACACACATTTTTAATTACACTCAAAAGGAAAGCACATATTAACCCTAGAATAACAACAAACGTGAAAAAGGAACACTCTACATACACTAATAAATCATCCCAAAATAAAGCTATTATACAGACTACAAACAAAAGTACGAAGCGTTCGTCGCTTGCACAACTCACGGCGTTATATGCCGGTTCATGATGAGGCGAGGCGTGGCGGGGGGCACTGGCGTTGCTGTCGGCGTCCAACTCGGTGACATCGTCCTTCCGTGGCGAGGAACGCGTGCCGGTGTTGTCGTCGACGTTGGGGGGACTCGAAGTTCAGTGACCTGCGCGTCGCAGGTACTTGCGCTGGCCCGCGTCTCCCAGGGACAGGATCTGGCTCAGACGAGGCCTACGGTGCGGTGCCGTAGGATGGGACGCTCGGAGAACAAGCCGATGGCGCTCCCAGGCCGCTGCGGGTCCTCGTGCTCGCCTTCCGGTCCTTTGGCCAGCCGGAGTCTACGGTGCGTTGCCGTAGAACGAGAGCTGGAGCGCCCGGAACACAGGCCGGCGACGCTCGTGTCCAGCTCACGCGCTCACGATGGAACACCCCGGGCCCCTTTGTCCACGTCACCTTCGTTTTTATAGCTCCCACTTCGTCTTCATCGTCTTCTATTGTCGATGTAAGCCTTAACGTCTTCGTCTTCTTCTGCCACATTTTCCTTGTCACCTCTTAAATGTCACAAGGCCACGCCACACTGTGTTTCAAGTAGGGCCAACGCCACCTAGGCGGCGTTGCTAGGGCGCTTTGATTCCAGCGTCCGTTCGAATGCTGGCATCGAGGCGCCGTAGTGCTGAGACTACGGCAGCGTTCTCTGTCGGTGTTAGTTAGTGTCATAATGCAGTACTTCTCTTCTCCGCTCTTAGGCGGCGGCACCGCCCCAAGAAACGAAGAACGCAGATACCGAGCGAAGGAGTGGGAGATATATAAGGCGCGTCTGAAGGACTCTTTGCAAATGCGCCAATGGCGCGGTCGCTTAAACGCCCGCTTTCTATCGCAGTGGTCCGAGAGGTCGTGGGTTCGATTCGCGGGTTTCCAAATACGCGTAATTTCTTCTGGTTTCTTTCTTAGTATTGTGTTCGTGTACCTTTTAACAACGTCATATCCGTGACGGAAATACGTCAGGCAGTTCTTGGTGGACCCCGGCATAAAACACTTTCGTGTTAAAAAACTTCCCCATCTCCCGCTAAAGGCAACCATGTGTGGATGCGAAGCAGCGGGGAGATAATTAGCTTGAGCGGGAAGACCGTCGCCGCTCTCGTTTCACGGCAGCGGTCCGGGCGCTCATCGCGTTGCTGCACCGGAGAAAGAATGAGGCGCGCGCGCTCCGTCATTTTCATACCGCGGAACTACCATGGCGCCCACAGCGGAGTATGCAGCTGTCGCACCTCGTGTCGTGCGCGCCGCTCCGTAGAGGATTCCTATACTATACTATACTATACGCGTAGTGTCCAATTCGCAATAGTATGAACATTGTGGCGGCAAAATGCGACAATTTATCGGTTCTTTAACTGATTTAGTGTGCTTGTAAGGCCCTACGGTCATCACTTACGCAGGTTGTCATCTATGCGCGTGGTAGCGGAAGCGCGCTGCGTGCACGCCCTTCATAGCTATCACCTGCACCGGCAATGCTGACCGGTAACAGTGATAGTTGTAGGGCGACAGTGGATTGAGAAAGCGTCGCATCGTAAGCAGTGGTTCGCTCGCAGGGTATTTAAAAAAGTGGCAAGAGGCGCTGTGCATGCGGCACATCTGGCCAGTGTTTTAGAAAAGTGCACTTACTGTTCCGATGATGAAATGTTGATTGTTTACAAGCCCATCCGAACAGCGATTTGGTCGAAAAATAAAAATAAAATGTTGATAAGTTATAAAACGGTCACTTCTGTCCAGCCGTACGTACGTACAGGCCCAGCTATCGAAGAGATGACGAATAACCGCACAGCATATCAATCGGTACGAACGCAGTTATCAACCATACCGCATACCCCATTACGTAGGTCCAATGTAAGCACGAGCTAGCACATGTTCGTGCGTCTGACGGTACGCTCTTGGCGCATTTTAAAAGTAAACACTTACTATTGCAATACGCCAATAGGCTAACGCACGGACGCACGTACAGCCACCCATTTTTTAACTTGAACACGCGAGCATCGACCTCCGAGTCTGTAAGCGCCTGTTCCGGGCGTCCTGGTGGCCGGTTCCCGGAACAGCCTAGCAGAAGACAGCTGCATAGGACTGTTCATCGCAGGCATGCATGTATTCTCGTTCATTTCGTCGTTGTGCTCCGTTAAACGCCGCTTATCGACTGGGCGGTCGACGCTCGCGCGTTCAGGTTAAAAAAAGGGGCGGCTGTACCTTGTTTCCGTGTTCATCTCTGACGCTCCGTTCGCTGCAGAAGGGAACACAGCAACACGACAGCATTGCCAAGGCTCGCCTACTGGTCAAATCCGTACACAGAAAACCACGCAAGAGGTATTGCAGCGAGTCAGAACTGCCTGCTGCGATTATCGCGTACTCGTATCAGCTGCGCGCATCGCCGTGGGTGAACAAAACATGGCGGAAAACATGTTTTCTGTTTCATTCGATAGGTGGCGCTGAATTTTCTAAAGGGTCTATTGGCCGACGAAAGGCTGTGAGCACGACAAGGCGCAGACGGAGTCTTCCACAGACCAGCGGCGGACTGTTGGCGTCGTTGCAATGTAAATGGGACGACGACACGGCAAAAGACGCTCCCAAAGACAGTCGACAGACCAAAATCGGTGTCGTGTCGCTCTAGTGTAAATGCGCCTTAAGCGCGCGCGAGCGCACCCGGGCAAAGGCGACTACGCCGTGCAAGTCGTGTTGGGGAGCCAACGCGTCGCAACGAGTGGGGCGCCGAGCGCGCACTTTACGCCATCTCGCTAGTTTGCTGGTAAGACAGAGAACAGGCTGATATTCCCCCGAGATCTGTGTACCGCCAGCGGCGAATGGTGTATATAAATTGCTCGCCGTTAGTATGCCGATGCATGTGCGCTCCTGAGGCGTGGCGGTTAGCGTCGCGCGCTCCGGGCGAGCGGTCGCCCGTTCGATTCCCCGCGTCGGAAAATATTTTTCTGAATTATTTTTCTTCGTGGCTTATATACATATATATATATATATATATATATATATATATATATATATATATATATATATATAGATTATGAAGAGTCTGGCTTCGGTTGCCGTAGAACAAAATAGGAAAAATATATATACGCTTCTAAAAAACTGTTTATTGGTGACGTTTCGATCGGAGACCGATCTTCATCAAGACAAAATTTACCAGTGGTAAATTTTGTCTTGATGAAGATCGGTCTCCGATCGAAACTTCACCAATAAACAGTTTTTTAGAAGCGTATATATATTTTTCCTATATATATATATATATATATATATATATATATTGTAAAGAAGAAGAGAGAACAGAGACAACGCCCGTACTGCAGGCCGGCTGTTATTCTCCATCTCGTCTTCCTCTGCTTCGCCCCAGCTGCCCGCGCGCCCGGACATCCGTTTCTTTCTTTGTCACAACACTCGGCCATGACTGCATAGCACACGGAGCTGCCGACAGTGTCTCTGGTGGGCGGCTCTGGCTGCATCGCAGTGGTCGGTACAGGCCACGATGCGACTGGGCTGGTGGATCTGCGATATGTGGGTCTGGTGGGCGACCCTGGCTAACTCTGAGTGGTCGGTTCCAACCACACTGCAACTTGGTTTGCAGATCCGGCAGAAGTGTCTCGGTGGGGCGACACTGGTTGTGACGCAGTGGTCGTCGCACGCTTAGAAGATACCTATGCGTCCGTGCGCGGACAGACTGCGGAACGTGGTCACGATCATGATGCGACGATGCTGCATCTTGCTTGCTGTCCTGCTGCACTGCCAGGTACTCTGGTGGACGAGACTGGCTGTGTCGACGTGGTCGTTGCCGGTTATCGTGAAGACTACCCCTTCGTAGCTGGAGAGACATTGCAGAATGCAGTACTGCAATCACTGAGCGCGGATATTTGCGCTGTTCGGGGCGCGTCAAGGTGCGACGGGTTGTCCCACTAGACATCTGCAACATCGCTGGGCCGAGTTCACATGCTGGCTTGTGACGCAAGTTGTGTTCTTGCGGTATTGCTGAAGTTGTACAGGTGCTCGAGGTGATGGTTCTTGCCAACGTGTCACGTTCAATCGAGCCGACCTGGCCAAAAGCCTTGTCATCAGGTGCAACCGTAAGCTGCACAGGCAGGTCGTCGATGACATCGTCCTCGGGCGCGATCGGCACTTGAGATTCTTTTAGGTAGACGGCACTTGGCAAGTGGCGAGCGTTCGCACACTCTGCCAATGACTGCACTGATGGCCGGGGATGATGTGGCTCCTGATTGTGGGCCAAACCGGCAGTGGTGGCTTGTGCGTCGTCTCCGCCTGGTAGCGAGGAAGCTGACGTCGTCACAGAGAAGACCGACGCGTCTAAGCACTCTAGCGCTGACCAGCTTGGAGGCTGGCTCGCCGGCTGCTGTGGCGTGGAGACGGTATTAAACTGTGTCAAGGGGAATTGTGTTGCAGGTATCGACGCGGAGTCTGACACCTGTAGGGAGGAGTACACCTTGCGGCTAGTGTCGATGACTGCCGCAGGACACTCTGGGAAGCTGTCCGCGGAGTAGCTACAGGGCACAGCTGCACCAACGGGGCGCTGCGCCTCGCGATCTCGATCTCCGAGGGAGGGCAGGTTGCTGGACGCCCGAGCTGCACCATGGAGGTGGTGTGGTTCGCAAATGCCATGCGTGGTAGAGACTCCATTGGCAGGCAGGGGGTCGCAGGAATCAAAAAGCGGTCGAAAGAGGCTTGTGAACTTCGTACACCATTGAGACCAGGACCGTTGTCTGACGCCTTCGTAAGCATGCCATGCTTTGGCAGCATCGCGAAGGTGGTCGATGGCCACCCACCATTTCTGCTGGTCCGTCCAGGAATGGCGGTTTCCGAGCGCGTTGATGGTATCGATCCACCCGTAGACGTCATCCTGGAAACCTCGGAACTCTGGTATTTCCCCTGCAGCCGCCGATGGTGATGTGGTTTGGCAGGATCCGGAAGTTCCAGCGCAGAAACGGGCTAGCTCCTTAGCTAGCAAGGGTGTCACCGGCATGACGTCCGTGAGTTGGTTCAGCGAGGAACTCGAGGATTCAAAGGCGGAGTCCGCGGAAAATACGGAGACCCCGCCACTCACGGAGGCGGTCCCGGACCCGCAGTTAGAACACGCCAAGCTGCCCAGTTGTTGCGACAGCCGCATGGCGGCGCGGATGATCTGCGCTGCATCGTCGGGTGGGCCGCCAGGGGGGGCCCTTGGCGGCGGCCGCGGAGTATGTGGTCGTTGCAGCAATCAGTGCGCCGGCGATGTCCTGAATCACGGGAGCGCAGTCGATACAATGAATGAAAGCGCCGTGAGATTCCCGTCGAGTCGCCGAGGAGGCCTGGGCGCCTTCCCCGGACGATGCTTGTAGCGCCAGCAGGCAAGCGGGTGACGAGGAGGCTTGGACGCCGTCCGTGCCGAACTGCGCTTCCTGCGGCGGCGGGCTTACGATTTCAATGTCCCAGGATGCGAGGGTGGCGTTCCTGCACTGGCGGCTCCGCAAGGCCGAAGACGGACGAGCACAGGCGGTTTTCGCCTCAAGGCTTCGTTTCCGACAACTGCGCCATTGTAAAGAAGAAGAGAGAACAGAGAGAACGCCCGTGCTGCAGGCCGGCTGTTCTTATTCTCCACCTCGTCCTCCTCTGCTTCGCCCCAGCTGCCCGCGCGCCCGAACATCCGTTTCTTTCTTTGTCATAACAATATATATATATATGTATATACATATAGGAAGCATGACGCCGACGACAAAAAACTCCCCATCTCCCGCTAAAGGGAATCATGTGTGGATGCGAAGCAGCGGGGAGATGGCTGGCTTGAGCGGGAGAAACGTCGCCGCTCCCGTTTCGCGGCAGCGACCCGGGCGCTCATCGCGGCGCTGCACAGGAGAGAGAACGAGGCGCGCGCGCTCCATCATTTTCATACCGCGGAACTACCGTGGCGCCCCCCAGCGGGAGTATGCAGCTGTCGCACCACCTGTCGTGCGCGCCGCTTCGTAGAGTAGAGGATTTCTAGAAGAGAGGACGGGGGGGGACCGTAGGAGAGGAGAGAGAGGGGGACGCGCATATGCTCTGGGACGCGGGCGCTGCTCCGTAGAGGAGAGCATTTCTATAGGAGAGAAAGGGAGAGCGTAGGAGAGGAGAGGGAGGGGGGAGGGGGACGCGCATGCGCTGTGGGGGGTGTGGAACGCGGGACGGAGAAAGCCCCCGCAAGCACATGCAAGCAAGATCAAGGAATGAAGTCAACGGGACGCGGGCGCCGCTCCGCACGATAGAGGATACCTAAAGGACAAAGGTGGGGAGCGTAGGAGAGGAGAGAGATAGGTGTGGGACACGGGAAGAAGGGTGGACACAGCCCCCGCAAGCGCAAGCAAGATCAAGGAATGGAGTCAATGGGACGTGGGTGCTGCTCCGTAGAGTAGAGGATATCTAGAGGAGAGAAAGGGCGGGAGCGTAGGAGAGGAGAGAGAGGGGCTGTGGGACGCGCGAAGGAGGGACGGACAAAGCCGCCACAAGCACATGCAAGCAAGATGAAGAAATGGAGTCAACATGGGCGACAGACACCACCGGTAGTGCGCGTTATTCTTTGCTTGCACCCACCACCTGCCTAGCCATATCTAAGCCGCCACTCTGTGCTCTCGGACGCGACTCTTGTGACTGTAATGGTGGTTGACGGCCTTATTGTACTACAGTGTTCTGGTTTGCATAGTGGCTGCTTCCCTACTTCATGAAGGTGACCGGACGCGGGACGCGGGAAGGACGGACATAGCCCCGAGCATAAGATGCTTCGCATCTAAAAAAATTACACCATCTCCCGCTAAAGGGAACCATGTGTAGATGCGAAGCAGCGGGCGCTAACGCTTACAGTGGCGGCGGCGTTGACGCTGGCGCTCATCGCGGCGTTGCGCAGGAGAGAAATCTGGGGAGGCGCAATCACGCAGTGATCTACCGGTGTTTCCCACTGGAACATGCCAATCGCTGCTAATGGGCAATGAGAGACAGAAGACTCCGATTGGACACAGAGACCCGCAGTCCGCTTTTAGTTAACGCGCACGCTGCGAATTTTTATCCTTCGACAACGCACAGGCGACATCTCCCACCGGCACAACTTTGCAGGTCAAGATCCAGTGCCTATATATACGGGGTGGACAGTGAACGGTTGTGCAGCGCGAGCAGTCGGTTTTTTCAATCAGGAAACTCGCTAGCAGACGCTGCCTGCGTCGGCGTTGCGAGGCGAGAGAGGAGGAGCTTAGGAGAGGAGAGAGGGGAGGGGACGCGCATGCGCAATGGGGATGTAAACGGCGCAGGAGGGGTGCCTAGAGGAGAGAGACGGAGGGGATGCGCATGCGCAATGGGGGTGTGGTCGCCGCGGAGAGGGATGCCTAGAGGAGAGAGAGGGGGGAGGGGACGCGCATGCGCAGTGGGGGGTGCGGACACCGCTGGAAGGGATGCCTAGAGGAGAGAGAGGGAAGCATATGAGAGGAGAGAGGGTGAGGGTACGCGTATGCGCAATGGGTGTGTAAACGCCGCGGGAGGGATGCCTAGAGGAGAGAGAGGGGGGAGCGTAGGAGAGAAGGTGCGTGGAGGGGGTTTGCGCATGCGCAGTCAGTGTGGTCACGCCGCACACCACCACCACCACCACCACCACCGGAATAAACTTCGCTATAAGATGCTTCACATCTAAAAGGGCAGGAAGGAGAAGGTGGAAGCTTGGAATGAAAAATTCGTAAGAGGGTGTGTGTGTGCTGGAGCCGACGTTTTGACGAGGGGACTTGTCTTCTTCAAGGCTTCTTCAGCCTAGAAGAAAAGTCCGCTTGACGAAACGACCGCTTCAGCACATACACCCCTATTTACAAATATTGCGGTACTACGTCTTTCTGTGTTAAAACAAGCGAATGGAAAAGTGGTATTTTGTGCGTAGGTGGAGACAGTACATTGCCGCCTGCTGCTTGGAATACCAGCCTTATACTCGCGAGCGTCCCGTTATACGCTATCAGTTGCCGTTTTATATCGGCAATAGCGGGTCGGGCGCGCTGACATTTAGCGGGACCACGGCGTCTTTCCACTTTTTTACCGACACTGGCCGCCGCGAACCGCTTTGTGTCGGGTTTGAAGCTATTTGCAACGCACTCGAGTGGTAACGCTCATCCTGCTCGCAGTAATACGTCTTGAAGTGACACTGAAGTGAAACAATGAATCAATTTAGATTGATAAATTATGCTCTGGAAACTCTGTTGTCGTTAATTTCACCATCATAAGCTCATTATTAGAAGAGAAAATCAATGTCAAAGTTTCATTTTTAAATTTTGCGCCGAAATCTCGGCACGTGACGTCACGGATCCCAAATTGTTTTATTCATATTAAGGCCACACTGGTACAGCGATTTCTTTTTAATCTTGGTATGCTAACTCTTTGGTCCCTTCAGAGGAGAATTTACTTCATATTTACCGATTAGGAACTACGTAGGCCCTAGTAGGCACCGTCAATATCTATGACGTCACTGCGATTGGTACGGGAACTTCAAGGTGGCGTCGCCACACGCAGGTTTTTTGCGCGCGTTTTCTCGCTTACGAAGCGTGTTCTCTCATCAAGCGTGGTGATTTCGATATTTTTTGTAAAAGACTAATTTAGTAATACGATGGATGGATGGATGCAAAACTTTATTGTGAGTCCTGAGGTGCACGACTCAACCGCAGCGCGCCGCTCCCACGTTGGGACAGTCAGGCCAAGCCCGACCGCCGCATCGTGGGCCCTCTGGACAGCCCACACTTGAGCCCCGACATCGAGGTTCTTGATAGCGGATAGCCACTTGTCTTCGTTGGATTGGTCCGTGCCCCGTAACGAGGGGCAACGCCAGAGCATGTGGTCTAGGCTAGCGAATTCGTTGCAGTGCCTGCAGGAGCTATTGGGACAAATTTCGGGATAAATTTTATGTAATAAAGCCGGGCTGGCATACGAACCCGTCTGCAGTAACCTGAGAGTCAATGCCTGCGCTCGATTTAATTTCTTGTTTGGAAGGGGAAAGTCTCTCCCGCCGAGATAGAAGTGCTGTGTAATTTCGTTATAAGTGGTCGGATGATCTCTGTTCTCCACAAGTGCGGGCCGGCGGGGGAGTTCTCCATGGTGGCGGAAAGCGTAACCTCGCGCCTTGGAGTGAGCCAGCTCGTTCAGGTTTGTGGGGCCTCCCCTGATGGATTCCATGTGAGCGGGGAACCACGTGAGTGTGGGTGGTGATGCTTTTACCCTCCAGTATGCGACAGGCTTCCTTACACACGGCGCCAACGCTGAAGGCGCGGATGGCTGCCCTGGAGTCGTTGAGTATATGTTCATGTTTGTCATCCAGAAGGGCCAAGGCAATGGCCATTAGCTCGGCCGCACACGACGACGAGCATCGTACCGAAGCGGCGTTAACGGTCGAACCCCTGTGGTTGATCGACACTGCTGTAAATCTATTGCTGTTGGCACACTGGGCCGCGTCTACGAAGCGGTTGCCGCCAGGAAGTTCTGTCGCCCGACATAGGAGCGCCACCGCCCTGGCCTTCCTTCTGTCCACGTTGCGCTGAGGATGCATATTGCGCGGGGTGGGGGATATGATGATGTTGTCTTTCAGCCCTTTCGGAAGGCCCTGGTAGGCGTCTTCAACCTTGGCGGGGGGGATGCCCATCTCTATGAGGGGTCGTCTTCCCGCTCTGGTGCCGGAGAGTGACAATCTGCGCCCTTTCTTGCGCTTCTGCAATCTCTTCCAGAGTATTGTGAATACCCAACTGCAGGAGCCGGTCAGTGCGTATGTAATTGGGTAGTCGGAGCGCGCTTTTTGATCCCCCCTCCTTATCATGGCATTTAGTTTGTCTCGCTCGGCCCTCTCCCAGACGTGCATAGCCGCTACATACGTGAAATGGCATAACAAGAAAGCGTGCACAAGCCTTATCAGGTTCTCTTCGCTCAGGCCTCGCCTTCTGTTAACTACCCGCCTGATTAGACCAATGACGCTATCCGTCTTTGCCAATTTGTGAATGGTTAAGCAATTTGTGCCCGTCGCTTGAAAACTTGTTTTTATCTTAAGTGTTCCTTTAAGTGCACGACAAGGTACTATTGTGAAGACATGGGGGGGGGGGGGGGGGGGGTTCTTGTTTTGTGATGGGAAACCAGAATGCGCATCACAAGACGTGTGCGTATGCCAAAGATGAATGACAGGAAAGACATGAATGTTTACGGCATACGTGTCAGATTTGCGGTGGTATGAATCGGATAAGTAGCATAATGTATATATCTTGTAGCTGTCACTGTCGTTCACATAGTGTTCGGAAGGCCCATATAGGCTATCGCGCCATCAAGTGGCTGTCAGGAGAACCCTCGAGAGGAAGGTTAGATGACAAACCGGCAGCCCTGACAGCCTCCCGCTTGTTCGTCTGGGCGAGCCTGATTATTTACGCGTTGGCAAGAATGAAACACCACAACATTTTGCACGTTTCATGGATGCGTGAATAAAGTGGTCCCTCCGTGAAAAATAAATCTTATTCTTACTTGCAGCCCGCGAAGTTTTTGTGAAAATATGTGGCGAAGCTCTCTGCGCTGGTCACGCTGCCAGTGATGGCCCACAGCGCACATATTTTAGCTCCAGGAGTTCTTCTCGAGCCACGTAGGTTAGCGAAGTGTTATTGTCTGACCTTTTCTGCGAAAGTTCACGCTCTTTCGCTTATACGTGTCATTGGGCAGTGTTTTTTTAGTGCACGAAAGTTATAACATTGCACGTGAGGACTCGCGTCACATCGCGATGTTCTCTTTTGTACCTGAACAATACCATGGCCTTCGTAATAAATAGGTAATGTTCTAAAGTAAGACACTTCAACTTTTGACAGAAGACCACTGTTATGAACCATGTGAGTACCATTCAGTCATTCGCTGCAGTCCTTCCACGGCTATCGTGAACTACGATCACGTACAGCTCGCGTCGCAGAAAGCGTTTCTTTTTGTACATTGTTGATGCATGACAGTACACTGCAAGGGGCTTTCTTGATGCTTGGTGTTGTTGACTCTAGATGAAGATACACGTCCACAGTTTCGATGGTAACTGGCTGTAAAAAACCGCCAGGCCTGCGCGGAACACGCAGCACAGTCAAAGCGAAAGCTGGAAGAAGGTCCTTTCTGGAGCTTTTTTTAAACACTTTTGGGGCAACTACTACAAGCTCTCTTGCATGGTACCCACTACGCCATAAATCATCATAACTTTTGTGTAGTAGGGAAGCGTCCACTATGCCATTATTTGTCATTCTTCGGAAAAGCGCGCTAACCGCTACACACTTGTAACGCATTATGTGCACTTTGTTGATGCTGTGGCTGACGACGATGAAGAATTATGCCTGAGGCTTTTGTTGTGGGTTGGAGCATTGAACGACCCACTCGTTACGCAATTCGCATTGTGTGACGCCTGGTTGTTGCTTTACTGTTCTAAAACGCTTTATTACACCTGTTAACGCGATTCCTTACCCGACATCAAGCCTGCATAGGGTCAGTTTGAAACACAGTTTCAAGCACCGGAGTAGCTCAGTGGCGGAGTACTGCGCTGCCACGCAGAGGGCCCGGGTTCGATTCCCATTGTGTCCTAGGTGTTTTTTTATTTATTTAGTTTTTTACTTATTTCGAGCGATAGTTGTTACGGACACCGGCTGCGGCGGCGGACAACTACGGCGCAAAAACGGCCCTTGTTGTGATCTCACAACAGCTTTCACTGTAAGATAAGTTCTGCGAGCCCAGAGGCTCAGACAGGTTTCTCTAAATGTAGACATGGTGTCGAGAAGTCCAGTGCTTACAGATGAGGAAATTCTTCGAATTGATTTTGGCAGTGATGTTGAAAGCGACCATCTTGACGACTAGAATTTTTCACTGGTCGCTGAATGTTGTGAAAACACCATGAGTGACAGCGACAATGAAGATACTCTGAACTCGAGAGGAGCGAGTTGCATTTCACTTCTTTTTGCTTTCACGTTTTTCATATTCGTAAGTCTTTCTGAGTCCATTTATTGCACAAAGGTATTATTATCAAAGTAAATGCATATTTTTTTTTATAATGCCATGCAGGTGGTATTACTTGTGAATTTTATGGAGCGCACGTTCAAACGTGCAGTCGCGGCCACAGGCCTCGCCACTGTGTTGCGAATGAACTTCACCTGTACTGCACGAAAGGCGTTGTTATTCAGAAAATTTTCAACGTTGCGAACAGCATGCGTGTGCAGATTTTTCGAGGTTCAAGTTTCGTGGTGTCGATCGAACTTGCAACATCGGAGAGATGTGAACTGCGCACGGCTACAGTCTGAGCATGACTGCAATGAATGTTTGATCGCATGACTGCGACCTAAACACTACTGACTCGGATGTAGAGCTCCACAAAGACAGGCATGTGTTTCATTGAAGAAGTAAATCCGCGTCCCTGACCGCGCACGTAAAGATGAATGACGGTGCAACATGTATTGAAACTATCGTCGCGTTATACATTCGGTCCCGTGCCGTAATGACGGCAGTTGTTGGTAGCAGCCAATTACTGCGGCACATCCGTTGGGCAGGCTCGGTACGTGGTACTTCGGAGTGCCGTCCACTTCATACGTCAGTTCTAGTTCACGTGGTTTTTGCAGCACGCACGGGCTTTCACAGAGCATCGTTGACGCATGGTCACGGAGCTGAAATATAACATTTCACACCGCGGCGAGTAATGAGGTGGCGAGCATTTCGCACTTTCTATGATTAGAGCAAGTATCTTGTGGTCTGATATCCATTTCAGCAGAACTCCTTACTTCATCGTGTGAAACGGCACGGGGCATGCGTGCGCTCGTCGCATCTTATCCTATACTGACATACTGTCATGTGGTGGGTGTAAGGACACTGGCGACGTGAAGACGACAAAGAGGACAATGCTGTTGAGCCACCATAACACAGAAAACGGAAAGAAAAGAACAAGAAGAGAGACGCCAGGAACCCTCGTGGTGCGAGCAGCTTGAAAAAAACAAACAAAGAGAGAACGGTGAAAGAAGCAGCCACGAAGAGAAGAAATCCCGGCTCCTGTCGATGCCCTCGGTCCTTGGGCTAATGGCACTAAACGGTGGACACAAGTTTGTAAGCTGTCCAACAGTGTAACTTCACTTCTGTCGTCCTGCGGTATACGTGTTCACGACGCACAAGCTTGGTCACTTAATTTCCAATGAAGCTTCGAGCACCGCGGCAACGACTCCTGGGGATCACTTCTGAAACGCTCCTGCATATACGAGTATATACTGCGCGGCGATGTGTGCTCCAAAACTTTCTTCTCTGCGTATATGAAAACTGCGAAGTGTTCAGATACCACCTCTTCACTTATTGTGTATGACGCGAGCGTTGTCTTATTGTATATTGTGTATAACGCGGGTGTCGTAAGAATTTATAGAATATAAAATGTGTGTGTGTGTTTGCGTGTGCGGTGTGTGTATATGTGTACCCGCGCGTTTGTGTGTGTGTGTGTGTGCGAGCGAGTGAGTTTTCGAGCGCGCGTGTGTGTGCATGTGTGCGGGTGCATGTGCGTGTGTATGCATGTGTGCGGGTGCATGTGTGTGCGTGCGTGCGTGCGTGTGTGTGTGTGCGTGTGTTGCGTGCGCGCGCGCGCTACAGAGAACGCCCGCTTTGTCCTTATTTAGTGTAACCTCCTACGGTGAATGCTGCACTCCCAGACACAGACCAGTTGGGCCTCCAACTGCAGCCATCTGAGATTGCATGGCGTGCCAAGCGCGTAACATCACCTAACAACTAGTCACTTGACTAAAAATAATGTAAGATTTAGTCAGGTGACTAAAATCACGCAACATCAGTAATAGTCACGTGACATCTTCCTGCCATAAACAATTTAATAGGTCGTCGCGTGACATGTTCTCGCCAAAAACCACGTAACAGCTAGTCACGTAAGTAAGATCACAAGAACACGAAACAGGCGGTCACTTAACATGTCTAGCCAAGTCTAGCCATACTTAGTACTACTAACGTAAACCTAGCATCTCGAGAAAAGCCTTGGCATTACTAGCGAAAAGTAGCTAGGTCGGGCACTAGCTCCTCTGATGGTTCCGGCCTTGTGCCACTAGTGCAAGCTGCGAACTTTTTTCTTATTCTTCACACTTGAATGTACTAATAATCCCCCACCCCTCGAAAGCTTTCTACAATCGACGTGGTTTAGCACTGCCTGCGAGGTCGGAGGCATCGGAAGCTGTCTTCGGCTCACGGGATATTTTGCAGTGCCCCTGGAATCCCCCCTTTGCCCCCCCCCCCCCCTTGAGCAGACGAAGCCATGTCATCACATGACAATTTCATGTGATGACATTGTCACGTGACGGCACGTTATGTGACGTCATGGTGCCATCGTCACATGACAATGATTTTTTGCATCACTCGTCTTGACGACGACGCTGACGGTCACTTTTCGCGTTGGATGAGGCATCGCCTTCACAAAACGTTTTGAACAACAACGACGTTTACCATTTTTTCCACCTATATTCGTGCAGCTCAATGCATTATATTTTTGCCCGTACACTAACGAAGCCATGCGCGCTACTTGCGACCGCCCGACTCGATCAGCATAGATGTGGAGTGCGTCATGTTACTTTGTCTAGAATGGCAATGCTCTTTAGATGATCATGCATAAACGTCTAACACATGCGTACTCAAACGAAACGACCATTATTCTTTTAGGTAACTTTTGTCATTACACAGGTTTCACACTGCTATTTGCGGCATTTTATTGCGATAGCAATTACATGGACACTCTCGGCGGATTTCTGCCGTCGCCGTCATGTCCCGGACATGTATGTCTATATATATATATATATATATATATATATATATATATATGAGTTTAATACATAATACGCTAAACAAATAAGCGCTGTAACTTTAGACTAAAAAAAACATACCTAATATATGAAAATTCCGTAGGTAAGAACTTCAGACCATTAGATGGGATGTGTGACGGAAGTAATAACAGGTTGTAATTAATAATTAAAATAAGCCAATATACCCTAGGATGGTAATCTTTTTATTTCATACATGTAATCAAACACCGCAGAGTAGACCTCCCTGTGGCTATATCCTAATGTAGTTCCACCAAATGATAAAATTAGTGCAGCATTGATTTGTAATCCTAACTTTTCAAGGGAAGCGACGAGGTATCTCTTTCTCTGTTTAGTACGCCGATCTCAGAGGAGCCTGCGTGTGTTTTCAATCACGCAATGCTCCTACATTTTCTTTCAGTTTGAAAACTGCCCTTGAGACGCGCACGAAAAAATTACACCATCTCCCGCTAAAGGGAACCATGTGTAGATGTGAAGCAGCGGGCGCTAACGCTTGCACTAGCGGTGGCGTTGACGCTGGCGCTATCGCAGCGTTGCGCAGGAGAGAAAACTGAGGAGGCGCAAAGCACGCAGTGATGGACCGGTGTTTCCTGCTGGAACATGCCAATCGCTGCTAATGGGCAGTGAGAGACAGAAGACTCCGACTGGACACAGAGACCCGCAGTGCGCTTTTAGTTAACGCGCACGCTGCGAATTTTTATTGTTCAACAACGCACAGGAGAAATCTCCCACCGGCACCACCTTGGAGGTCAAGATCCATTGCCATATATACGGGATGGACAGTGAACGGTTGTGCAGCGTGAGCAGTCGGTTTTTTCAACCAAGAAACTCGCTAGCAGACGCTGCCTGCGTCGGCGTCGCGAGGCGAGAGAGGGGGGGAACGTAGGAGAGGAGAGAGAGGGGGGGGACGCGCATGCGCAGTGGGAGCGTGGGCAGGGATGCCTAGAGGAGAGAGGGGGGGAGCATAGGAGGGGAGAGAGGGGGGGAGGCGCATGCGCAGTGAGGGTGTGGATGCCGCGGGGAGGGGATGCCTAGAGGAGAGAGAGGGGGGAGAGGAGGTTTTTATTTTTATTTTTTTTGAAAGGGTTTGCGCATGCGCAGTAAGGGAGGTCACGCCGCACACCACCACCACCACCACCACCACCACCGGATTAAGCTTCGCCATAAGATGCTTCACATCTAAAAGTGGCCCCTTTCTCTACCTACTATACTCCATCTCACAATTACCTTGCAGCACTGCCGAAGCTACGAGGAGTAAACAGGCAGTGTCCTTGCGCAGCACGTAATATAGTCCCGGGCTTAACTCTCATTATCAACGAGGTGCAAGTGCTTTAGCTGTGCTTCTCGCATGACGCGTTACGGCGATACGTGCACGTTAGGCCCTTCACGCATGCACTTCGAAATTTGTGAAATAATGAAGAGATTACCGGCTGGTAGCCGTAATAACCACCCTAACCGCGGTGACGTACAGCAACATGGCAGCCCCCATACACCCCAGACCACCCGCTTCGATCCGAATTCGTGCTTTTTACTGGCTCCCTGTCCGGACAGCCAGAAATAAGTGGCATAATCTGTCATCGCTTAGTCTAATCTAACGCTGAGGGTAAATAATCAGGTATCTTCTTTCGCAATTATTTATATCGATCGTTTGTTTTGGTGCTGCTAGGACTCCTGAGGCGATGCCAAGCCGTAAAAGTGGTTTGATGTTAACTGAGCAGATGTCGCCACAACATTAGCGTCGGTGATGCGTTGACGATGTGAAACACCCTGAATGTCTATATTGTTTTCTGTGCCAATGATTTGCTGTTCCAGTCAAGAATGGTACGTGATTGCTGCTGAAAGGGAGTCGACCGTGCTGACAAGAGAGAACTCGGTGAAAACGCCAGTATGAACGCTGTTATAAAAAGAACCGCGTTCCTCACAAACGCCAGCGAACACGCCCTGCACGAGTGGGTTTCTGAACATAAAGAAACGGTGAGGTGGCGTTCCCGCAGAGGTTTTTGCGCTTTGTACTAACTGGAGGGAGTAAGTAACGACAAGGTAGGTGAGCCGACGCCAAAGAGACGACGAGCAGACGACGCGACGCGGATGAACACGTCTCGAGGGGGGCTTTCGCCTTTCCTATTGGCTAACAAGCCCTGCAGCTTCCACAGTGCTGCAAGGTACTTCTGAGATGGAGTATAGTGATGTGGAAAGAAAAAAAAGGAAGATCGCCGGGAACACCTTGGGTAAGACGCCACCACGTGGCAGGAGGCGCAGAGGTGTCACTCCACGCGCCGCAGTTGAAAAGAAAAAATAAATATCTAAGAGCGTCGCGTCCTGCATTGTCGACACTTGAAGCACGTTCCTCAAACACAAAGACGTAACAAATGTGACAGTTGTTATTTCACGCTTGTCCTGTGTATACCTGCGGGTTCTTGTCGAGCGTCCGTCTTTGTGCTTCAACGGCGCGCTAAAAGTATCGACTTGCTTGCCGTTCTTCGTGTGACATTCCAATTTCTTGCTATCGCATTATTGCGGTGAAACTGTGACTTTTTTTAGATTACACTGCATAGCCTATTGCTTCGCTGTTCTCCTTTCATACTAAACAGATGAGTGGTGTCATGTGGTTGATGCCATGGTGAGGCTTAGAGAGCGCGCAGCCTGACGCGAGCTTTATTACAAGATTTTTGGTTAAAAAATCTCTGTTGTATAGAAGTAATGGAACTACTAGATCAGATGACAACGTAATCAGGAACTTGTACAGCCGCATAATTATGCTGCAAAATAGAAGATCTTGTCAACTATATTCGTAGATCTAGCGGCCGAATACAGGTGTCGCTTCTGTAATGACTAAAATATATGAATATTAGTGCTCGGTGTCTCTATTACATTTTTTCCTTTTTGTCACATGTATTGTATTTGTCACATATACTATTGTTATATTGTTACAGCTAGCAATATATTGCCACGCACGACCACTTGACAATATACTAGCTGCTCGCTCCTGTGACTAATGTCCGTATAAAATAACCTAGTGCTACACTTAGCCATTAATTTCGAAATGTCAAGCCTATTTGTGACATTTTTCATTAGTTCGAATAAAGCAAAATAGAGACAAACATGGATGAGCCCTAGTCGCGTTGGCGCTATGTTATTGCATGCAGTTACAGCACGCCTATAATTTCAGTAACACGCTGAAGCAGACTCGCGAGTTCGCCTAATTGGGTGTCCTTTCCTTCTTATCGTCCGTATTCTATCCTTGTTGCGCTGTAATCCCACGATGAATTTCAATATTGTGCTTGTATTTCACTCATTTTTATAAAATAAGCGTAGATGTCAGCGGAAGTGGCAAAAGTAGCCGCTGGTGATGTTTCGAAATTACTTGTGAAAATAGTAACAAAACGTTTGTCATACAAGAAAGATTTAACCGGTGTGCGTACCTGAGGATTCTTTTGATGGTTTGTATAATGTTCACGACCTGCTTGCTACTCGCTGCACGGTATCCATGATATGAGACTTGTCAAATTCACCACGAGCAAATTTCACCCATAGGTGCGACATAAACTTTTGCGAGATATGTGGGAAGTAAATTTGTTGTGTAAAGAGGTTTATCGGGATGGCCGAACAAGCGTGGGGTAGCTCGAAAGAGTACCCAGGCAGAACAAGATGATGGGGTTCGAACGCCGATCTCATGCCTTCTCGTGACGATGATAGTTGAACCCGTGATTTCAAAGTCTTCCTTTCTTCATTATAATTGGTTTATTTTAAGAGAAAATGTAAAAGTGCGTTTTCTTAATTGTGATCCATGCGTATGACTTAGAAGGTATATTTTTAGCCTGACTTCATAAAGCAACACATGTCTATTCTATGTTCTCTATGCTCCTAGTTGCCAAAGTAGATCAAGTTGTGGTACACGTGGGAGCTAATGGCAGCTGCCTTGTCGTAAGGTGGGATCCGTGGTGGTATCACGATGGTGAGGAACATACACTTTTATTCCTACTTTATACGTGCATTACCTACTCTTTGCCGAATTATCGCTCAGTTATTCATGTTGCAAATTCTTCCTTTGTACCACTGGCGTAAGTCGCGGGGTGGGGGGGGGGGGGGTGTCAGGTGCTACGGCGTAAGCAACTAAGTGCTACGGCGTAAGCAACTAAGGCTATCATGAGCCAAACACATGGCATAAATTGTGGTAAAAGATGGGTATTATTATTATTATTATTATTATTATTATTATTATTATTATTATTATTATTATTATTAATATTATTGCTATTATTACGTGCCGTAACACCGTGGAAAGTGACCCGCCTGACTTGGTCCCTGTGACTGAAAATATGCATGCCAGCCTCTCAAGGCGGCTGTTGGCTGCTATGAACTAACGTATCAATAAACTCTTGTCATACCGCTGCAGCCGCTTTTCTGCCCTTTCTTGCCTATTGTTGTTTTGCTCAGGTAAGGGTGGTTCGGTGTGCCGTTATGCAAATGACCGCAGGCGGGCCAACTCTATCAATGAAAGGGTTGCGGACGGTTTTCAAGGCAACCAGCAGCATTAGAGAGTTTTAGAATAGAATACCGTACGCAAACCTTGCGAGCGTTGCGGGCGTAGCTTTGCGGGCGTTACTTAACGGGAGCCCGCAAGAGGTTAGCGTATGACGCATGCGCAACGCAAACGCAAAGCTTTGCGTACGCTATTCTAAAACTCTGTATTGTCATATGGCACCGCGGCGCAAGGCACGACAACGCAACGAGATAAATCAAGATAAAAGAAAACGGGAACGCAGTGTCACTGAATGAAAGTATAGCATCTGATAACCCAATAAAGAATTTTGATGCATTAGGCAAGTTAGAACACCTCCACGTCGGCTAGTTGTGACCTTCTGGAATGCCAGAAAAATATGTCCATGATTACTTTTGCGATTAAAGGTGATCGGTGCGCGACGTGGCATCTTCGGCAAGGCAAGACCGAAAATTCTGCTCGAGGAAAAACCTGGCTATTTCAAAGTTAGAAATTACTTGTCTTTTTTTTTTCTGATTTGCTTTCGGGAGACTAGCGTTTAATCAAGGCTGGTGCCAGGTCAGTTTCGTTAATACGGGTAGATTGCAAGATTGAACCCTATCGGTACCTGCAGGGGAAGGGAAATTTCGTTGTCAGTTCGGGAACTTCGTAAAATCGGGTTTAGGTACATCGTGCCTTATCTGCATTCAATTCGTATTCGAATATTGGCACACCTTTACTTGCAATGCATATGATATTGTCGCTCGGTTTAATATTGCAATATGAACTTTACATGCCACCGGCTACTTTAGTATACACCAATTTTTCAAGTTAACTTTTCCGATGACGTTATAGCACCTTTTAGGGTTCATATTTAGCACAGTCGCATATCACGCTCATGAAAAAGGCTGTATCCAGGTTTACTCATAAGTAGAGTGGTAACTAACTTTCATTTCCCATTTCAGAGATGATGTTAACCACTAAGTTCGTGCCATAGAAATAGACCGTGTTTAGCAAAACAAGCCATTTCTTCAGTGAACGCTGTTTCGGTTAAATCGTCACCGTAAAGGTTAAACAAGCCTTCCACTAGTTACGGCCTTACCAAACCCGACTAAGTTCTAGCGTCGCATGGTGGACATGATGGCAGGTTAAGCTTTCGCATGCTGGATTGTACTTATTCAAGTATTTACCATTAAAATGACGTACTTTCTAGCGTAGTTATTGCTGCTCTTCGTTACCTACGAAAAAGCACTTCCAGATGGCTATACTATGGCGTGGGAGTTACAAAATGCAGCACCTCACGAACACCTTCCCCGAAAAAAAATCTTTTCCCTCCCCCCCATATCCACCTGCGAGCATAATGGTATAGGCACAATATTAACTTCTATTACTTGTTTTTTCGCTTAGGTTATGCAGAGTGGTGCAAGAAGAGTGAGTAGATATTGGTTGTTGTTTTCTCTTTCTAAGTTCTCAATATTTCGATGTCATTGATTTCATAAAATCTTTATATATCGTGCTCATTACCTAGCTCTGGAAAAGCCGGGGAGCAGGGTCGCCAAGTCGAAAAGAAACAAAAAAGAAAAAAAAGAAAAAAAAAAGGCCATCTTGAAAATTAGAAAAACTACCCAAAAAGTAACGAACTCGAGCCGAGGTCAGTATATAGATAACCAAAAGTAGCTTCGCGTGTGTGAATACTACTGCGATATTTTTATTTAAATGACTAAACGCAAAAGCTTCTTGACGAACATGGAAATAGATACAGCATGATGACATTCAAGCATAAATTGCTCACTTCAGGAATCATTTCGATTCAGAACTACTAAGTTGGTTGAGTTGTTGCAAAAGTAAGTCTCTCTTAACGAGTCTGGCGTGACTTTTTTTAACAGGCATAGGAGCAACAGCCGTTTGGTAGACAATAAAAATCGATACGGCACGAATGTGCCTAAAATCACAGCTGCTTGTATTGATGCTTCAATTGTAGACATTTTCGCAATCATTTCATGTGTTATGACGAACTTGGCCAAGTCTAATCTGTAATAATCCTGAGTCGCAGTCTGTACGTAATCCTATGCAATGACACAAGCCGTTCATCGGAGAACCGGTTTTATAATGTCGGTGAGTGGAGAAGGACCTAGATACGGAGCGTTCTCGATTGTCCTGTTAACTTCCGACAGGGTTTTAATGTCGCTAGCAGCAATAGGTGGTAGAGCTGTGCACGGGCCGAATTTTAGAGCCCGAGTCCGGCCCGGGCCCGCTGACGGCGTTGAAGGCCCGCCCGAGCGCGACGTTAGATGGCTGCGAGCCCGCCCGGTCCGGCCCGACGTACAAAAATAAAAGCCCTGGCCCAGCCCGGCCCGGCCTGACATTATGAAGGTTTGCTGCAGAGACAAGATGCCGTTTCCGATGATGTGGCATTTTATCAACGTACCAAAGTGAAATATAAGCAAACGACACATGACAGTCACTATATGCAACAATTACGAATTGTCATGTAAAAAAAAAAACAAAAAAAAAAACCGGCAGATTCCACGCACTGTGGGAATCGATGTAATGCGAAGCAGCCAGCAAGGAGCAAATAATGCTATACATATTATGCATGTCATGATTTACATGTTAATATCTGTAATTTATGCTCGTCATACAATCACGTCGCTCAAAAGGACACTTTGTACATTCCAAAGTGTGTTGGGCGAAAGCTTGTGGCTATTCGACTGACTATGCCATGTCTTGTTTTTTTTTAGATGTGAAGCATCTTATGGCGGAGTTTAATCCGGTGTGCGGCGTGACATCCCTTACTGCGCATGCGCAAACCCTTTAAAAAAAATAAATAAAAAACCTCCTTTCCCCCTCTCTCTCCTGTAGGCATCCCTCCCCGCGGCAACCACACCCTCACTGCGCATGCCTCCCCTCCTCTCTCCCCCTCCTACGCTCTCCCCTCTCTCCTCTAGGCATCCCTGCCCGCGGCGTCCACACTCCCACTGCGCATGCGCGTCCCCTCCTCTCTCTCCTCTCCTACGCTCCCCCCCTATCTCGCCTCGCGATGCCGACGCAGGCAGCGTCTGCTAGGCAGCGTCTGCTAGCGAGTTTCTTGGTTGAAAAAACCGACTGCTCGCGCTGCACAACCGTTCACTGGCCACCCCGTATATATGGCAATGGATCTTGACCTCCAAGGTGGTGCCGGTGGGAGATTTCTCCTGTGCGTTGTCGAACGATAAAAATTCGCAGCGTGCGCGTTAAATAAAAGCGGAGTGCGGGCCTCTGTGTCCAGTCGGAGTCTTCTGTCTCTCATTGCCCATTAGCAGCGATTGACATGTTCCAGTAGGAAACACCGCTCCATTACTGCGTGCTTTGCGCCTCCCTAGTTTTCTCTCCTGCGCAACGCTGCGATGAGCGCCAGCGTCAACGCCGCCGCCAGTATAAGCGTGAGCGCCCGCTGCTTCACATCTACACATGGTTCCCTTTAGCGGGAGATGGTGTAATTTTTTACACTCTCATTGGGATGGCACACAGACGGAATGTGTGCGTGTTTTCTTTTTTTCATTTTTTACCTCGAATCGCAGCGAGACGCGAGACCAATCTGCCTCCGTTTAGCATGCGTTCGTATTCTCGCGCTTTGCGCATCGTGCAGACGCCATCCGCGCTCCAGCGTTTAAATTGACGGACGCTGTAAATTCCCAAGTGTGTTCCTCGAACGCCTGTGCCCACTGAGACGGCGTCGGTCAGAATGGAACGCGATGCGCGCGTCTCCCTACTTGCATGATTGGACATGCTGGGCGCAGCGACGCTACGCAAGCAAAGCGCGAGCGCTGTTGAGCCCAACGCGACCGGCGTCAGTTTGCGCGCCCTGGTGCCCACCTGGCACCCAGCCAGGACACGGAAGGACGGACGTGAGCATGACTCATTAAAGGCTTTCGCCTTAAAAAATTTGGTTTATATCAAGCTAGCGAAACGGCCACGAGAGCGTCATGAGCGTGGTATGCAAGTCATGTTGCACGTGACATGTCATGATTTCCATATTACCACTTGTCATTTATGCTCGTAATACAGTCACGTCACTCAATACCAAATTTGTTGTATATCAAGCTAGTGAAACGGCCCCGAGAGTGTCATGAGCGTGGCATGCAAGTAATGTTGCACATGACATGTCATGATTTCCATACTACCACTAGTCATTTATGCTCGTCATACATTCACGTCACTCCATAGCAAATTTGGCGTATAGCAAGCTAGCGAAACGGCCGCGAGCATCCCATGGGCGTGGCATGCAAGTCATGTAGCACATGACATGTCATGGTTTCCATATGACCACTTGGCATTTACGTTCGTCATACAGTCACGTCACGCAGTACCAAATTTGGTGTACATCAAGCTAGCGAAACGGCAGTCAGCGTGCCATGAGCGTGGCATGTAAATCATGTTGTACATGACATGCAGGTCATGATTGTTATATTACCACCTGTTATGATTGTTGGTCATGCAGAAATGTCTCATCGTACCAATTGTTGGATATATCAAGTTAAGAAAACGGCCTCAGGAGCACTATGGCCATGGCGTGTAAATCATACTTTTCATGACAAGTTAGTCATGATTTTCATGATATGACCAGTCAGTCATATTTGTCATACAGTCATGTTATACCATACCAATTTGGGTATAAATCCCATTAACGATACGCCCAGGAGAGCACAAAGTCGTAGGCGGCTAGATAGATAGATAGATAGATAGATAGATAGATAGATAGATAGATAGATAGATAGATAGATAGATAGATAGATAGATACGCTCAAAGTCGCCGAAGTTCGCCAAGAAATGCTTCGCATTTAATAAGCTGTCCAATGATTCAGGCTGAAGTGAAGTGCGGCGCTCCTGCGTCACAAATCCTGCGCAACTGAAGTTCGCTTCGCTGCTCGCACTGACAGCCGGAATTGCCAACATATTTTTCGGAAGCATAGCAAGCTTGAAATATTAAGGCGAAAGCCTTTAATGTCTCATGCTCACGTCCGTCCGTCCGGTGTCCGTCCGGCGTCCGGTGTCCGTCCGTCCGGTGTCCGTCCGTCCGGCGTCCGTCCGTCCGTCCGTCCGTCCGTCCGGATGTCCGTCTGTCCGTCCGGATGTCCGTCCGTCCGTCCGTCCGGATGTCCGTCCATCTGTCCGTCCGGATGTCCGTCTGTCCGTCCGTCCGTCCGGATGTCCGTCTGTCCGTCCGTCTGTCCGGATGTCCGTCCGTCCGTCTGTCCGTCCGTCCATCCGTCTGTCCGTTTGGATGTCCGTCCGTCCGTCCGGACGTCAGTCTGTCCGTCCGGATGTACGTCCGTCGGTCCGGATGTCCGTCTGTCCGTCCGTCCGTCCGGATGTCCGTCCGTCCGTCCGTTTGGATGTCCGTCCGTCCGTCCGTCCGGATGTCAGTCTGTCCGTCCGGATGTCCGTCCGGATGTCCGTCTGTCCGTCCGGACGTCCGTCCGTCCGTGCGTCCGGATGTCCGTTTGTCCATCCGGATGTCTGTCCGTCCGTGCATCCGGATGTCCGTCCGTCCGTTTGTCCGTCCGTCGGTCTTTCCGTCCGTCTTTCCGTCAGTGGAATGGCAACACGCTTTCGCCGAACACACTTTGGAATGTACAAAGTGTCCTTCAATTTTTTTAGACCGTTTGTTCATCCAGAAGTAGGAGAGGGGATTATTCCGTGTATAGATAATCACAGAGCTCATCTTGTGTTTCTTTACCCTCTCGCTTTGCGGTTAAAGTGGCTAAAGGAAAGGAGAACCGTGAAAGGGGGTGGGGCCGATTGCGGAGAAGGCGCTATGCGGTGGAAAACAGATCCGGCACAACGTCTATTTATTGAGCTTGATTCGGGCTTGATTTGGGTGTTTTGTCGGGCACGGCCCGCCCGACAAAAAAGAAAAAGAAAATGAAACCCGAGCATGGCCCGGGCACGAGATGACAAGATGTCGGCCTGTTCAAACCCTACCCGCGGACGGGGCCGTGCTCGGGCTTTTTCCGAGTCTCAGCCACGTATCCGAAATCCTTTGCTTATGTTCACCGAAAGTGCCATATTAAACTTTAAATAATATAATAGTATCAGGGGTTTAACCTCCCAAAACCACCATATGATTTTGAGAGACGCCGTAGTGGAGGGCTCCGGAAATTTTGACCACCTGGGGTTCTTTAACGTGCACCTAAATCTAAGTACACGGGCCTCAAGCATTTTCGCCTCCATCGAAAATGCAGCCGCCGCGGCCAGGATTCGATCCCGCGACCTTCGGGTCAGCAGTCGAGCGCCATAACCACTAGACCACCGTGGCGGTGTTATATTAAACTTTGGGAGCTCGAAACACACCTCGGCCGTAATGTTTTGACACCCGATGCTCGAAGGCATCGGGTGTCAAATATCTGGCGGGTGTCGATATCTGGCGACATCGGCTGCGATATCGCCAGATATTGGTGATTTGGCTTGAATTGAGGGTCCGATATGTCTTGCGAACTCCGCCACGGCTGTCGTGGCAGCCTGTAGGGTTTGCCCTTTTTTTTGCACCGGCAACGCCTTCGTGGCCCAGAGAGCGATGTCGTCTGCATACAATGAGTAGCCCAGACGCAGGATCGCGTCGAGCGATCTTGCGTCTAGGTTATAATTCAAAGAATTATTCAAAGAGTTAAATAATTCTCTGTAATAGCCAAGTTCTACCGCTGTCGTTTTGTTATTTCATTGTTCGTATTTTAATGCGTCAGTTTATTGTGTAATGAGTTGTCACGGTTCAAGGTGTATTTTTTCTTGCCTCCTTTCGTTGTACATCATCTAGAATAATGTTGACAGCGTTGCCGCATATGTTGCACCAACTTGTTTTTTCTTGTTCTCATTGCTTTATATATAGGGTGGTTCTTTTAGAACTTAGAATTCTACCGCCCAGTGTAGAAGTGCACTGTTTTTCGTTACAATATATTCAATTTTAATGTGGTTTGCGACAAAACATTCAGGAAGATCCCGTCTTTATGCTGTGCAACTCTAAAAAAAGAATAAGTAAGACGTAACTAAAACGGCGAAATGCTGCACAAAAGGCGACGGCTTGCGCCTCTAAAACGTTGTTAAGAACTGTTGTTGCCCCGCGGCATACCTAAAATCCCTAGTAAAGGTTTCTGAAGGCTGTAAATGTTATAAAGGTTGATAACTTACCCTGCAGCAGGTTCTGAAAATGACCACTCTCCTGGCCTAGTATAATTGAACTCGTCTCTGCATGTTGGCTGCAACACTCAGCAATGTGTCGGCAGTGATGTTTGAAATTTCCATAGAAATGTTTACCTTTAACTCGTCCAGTGTCCGTAGTTGATAGCGATAAACAGGACTCTTCAGAAAACCACATTGGAAGAAATCTGGGGATGTTGTGACTTCAACAGCATGGAGTCCCTGTTGCACGCAATTTCTCGGAATGTCGTGGTTATTGTTATTTCTTATGTGTACTTTCTTTCCCGTAGTGCACGTCAGAAAACGGAACAAGTTGTTATATTTTCAATGTTTTTGAATTTTTTCCCACTAACAGCGTTGAAATCGGATAATTTGTGACGAAACTATAGTCCAATGAAATAGGTCAGTTCTGAAAGATACACCCTGTATTTATAACCGTTCCTTTTGTTTTCAAATTAATGTACACGTTGTCAATATTATATTGCATTACCCCTCTTACGAAATACCTCTATGGGCCAGTTGGGCACTTTTAAATAAATAAATAAATAAATAAATAAATAAATAAATAAATTAATTAATTAATTTGGCTGTGGACAACCACACGAGGCTAATGACACGCGCCTTTGTGGCCATGCCTCGGCCAGAAATGCAGAGGCAACGGCTATAGTCTGGCCGTAAGGTTTCAGGAGCATAGGGGAGAGCCGTCAGTTTTTCTATCCGACTCCCAGGAAGACTGTCGCTCTATTTAAACGGCAGCCTTCCCGCCATGGCGCAGATGATGCTAGGGCCCAAACCCACTCGCCAACATCGGTTGATCTGTTGCACGCGAGACGGAGGGCATGAGGGCAACGAAAGGGCAGGCGCTCTAGCTCGCGCATGTCGTAAACGAGTGGAGAATCCCTATATCTCGATCACTGTAGCAGTTCTATACCTTGGGCGATCTTCCTCACCAGCGTGTCACGCGACAAAAATATCGGATGCCTAGACGGGGAATCTCTCAACGGCGAAGAGGCCACCCAACTTCCGAAAATTCGGACGAAATTTTTTAGCATCTACTCACAATACATGCAATACATTTGACGCTTTACCCGGCCGTGTATCGTGGCGCGGCGGTCAGCCGACTGTCTGCCACGTCTCGTGGAGGTGCGCTCGTACACAAGGCGACTTGCTGAATTTGTCTCGGCAAGCGTCTAACAGCTTGTCCGGAGCAGTGGGAGGCACAACTCACCAATTGGGACATGGAAGTGCAACTGCTGCTCCTGATCAAGTCCAGCGGGCTCCCAAGGCCAGTGGAGGGATGGACGTAGGGCCCCAAACATAGGGGGCTCCAAGATCCCCCTTTCTTTTTTCTCTTGAATAAAGTTCTACTCTTTGTCTTGTAGCGTATCCAACATGTGCGAAACGGGTAGTTCATATCTCTAATTGTTATTCACTTTGCGTGAGCACGCTGATATCATTCATCACTTTCCAGTATTAGCGCCATCTGTGTAAGACATTAAGCCAAAAATATAAAGAAATAAGCGCGTGACTTCAAGTACATATATATTGAATATCCATATTGAACATGTTTAAAACGTAACGTATTGAATTGTATAGCGCAGAATACAAGACGAAAGTCGAAGAAGCACACACGGACAGCGCTGTGTTTCTTCGTCTTGCGTCCTGTATTCAAGTTATGAATCGAGAACAAATAGCCGGACTTTCCGTTCTGTTCTGTTCTGCAGAAAGCTCAGGCCGTTGATCGCGGCGGTACAGTGGTCATTGTGCTCGGCTTCTGAGCCGAAAGTCGTGGGTTGGATTCTGGCCACGGCGGTAGCATTTCGGTTGACGTGAAATGCTATAAGTCGGTGTACTGTGCGATGTCAGTGAACGTTAAGAACTCCAGGTGGCCAAAATTTCACGAACCCTCCACTACGGCGTGCCTCAGAATCATTTTGCGGTGCTGGCGCGTAAAACCCGAGGAATGATTATTAAAGAAAACTCAGGCCGGATGTTTTTCCTCCTAATCAAAAATAGGGTACGTGTCATGAAGCATTTTGATACTGCAGAAAATTTGACAATGAAATTTTATGTCACAGTAATGGCGGGTCTTTGGCGTGTGAAGGCACCGACGAAGCACATTACGTCGATAGTTGATCTTACGACCCTTGCTCATTGTGCACGTCTCGAAAGAGTACGGTAATTGGACTCTCTGGCGTTTCGGTTTTGCCGGGGAACTTGTCAGTTACAAGCGGTGACTCTTTGGAGGAACGGAGTAATATGAGATACAGGAAAGGAAGGGGTGTTAACCAGTTTTGAATAACCGGTATACTGCCCTAAACTAGCAAAACGGATGGCGGAGCTTGAAAGTTAGAAATTTAAAGGCAATGAAAAAGAGAAAGAAAGAGGGGGGCACGCGCACATCATCCGCAAGTCTTGTGCGTTATACAACTGAAGTTTTAGTCGATTACCACCTGTGAATGTCCGTTGTCTTCCAAACGTTTAACTGTATCTTCGTTATCTTCATTCACAATGGCTTTTCAGGATTATATTCTTAATTGGCTGATGACGACAACAGTCTGTGGTAAAGGCGAGCTAGAAAAATCGCGAGTGATCATCTCTGCAAGTCGTAGCAAGGACATTCGTAGAAGATGCATAGTAATCCTTGCTCTTTACCACAGTTGTCACAATGAGCGTTGTCAGTCATTCCAATGCGAGAGGAAAATGACATTGGGGTACTTTCTACGGCTCCAAGTAAAATAAAGAAGTTTTTCGCTAAGCCCACGTCAGCGTATTGGCGTCCAGACGCAAACACTGTCACCATTGTACGTAGCGTCGTTGAATGTTATAACGTGGACTCTCGGTGGTCCGATGGTTCTTGATGCGCAGACTGGTGAGTGGTTTGGCTTCTTCTGCGCACTCGAGGTAGACGGCTACTTCCACACTGTCCTCGTCCGAGGCGCTCGGCAACATTGCTTCAAGCGTTGTTGCCGTGTTCCTGAACAGCCGTGTTCCGTAACCCAGTTTGAATGGTGTCATGTACATTGTTTATTGTACTGCAGTGATATAAGCTAAGATTATGTACGGAAAGAAGGCGTCCCAAGTCTCACGTTCCACGTCGATGTACATTGCCAGTATGTCGGCGAGTTTTATTTAGACGCTTAGTGTGGCCGCTCATCTGCGAGTGGTAGGCAGTTGTCCTTCGGTCACTGGTTCCGCCGTATCGCAGGAGGAGTTGAGTTACGTCCACCGTAAAAGCTGTCCCCCTATCAGTGATTAGGACTTCTGGAGAGACAGTATGCTCTGACGTAGAATTTCGCCACTTCGGCGGCACTCTTCTTCGGCCATGGACGCCACTCTCCTCCTCTCCTCTTCCCATTTTTATTTCCCTCTCCCCATTCCATAGCAGACGCTGAGACGTGCTCCCACTTAGGGTTGCTGAAATAGCTCCTTTTCCTCTCCTCAACCCCTCCTCCTCCTCCTCCTCCTCTAGGAAGGTCTCTGGTACAGGCGTAGCGAATAAGGTAGTTCATGGCCACGACATCGATTATTCCCTCACTTCGACGTTGGAAATGGCGACAGTAAGTACATTCCAATTATCTGGAACGGTCGATGGGGTGATCCAATGGCCTGTAGGAACTCGGCTGGCCTTATCGGCGGCGCCTGGAGTAGCGCGCGGTATCGGCATGTCGTTACGTAACGAGCGACATCGGCGGCAAGGCGTACTTCTCTTGAATTCTCATATTCTCGCTAGCTTGCGCGAGAAACCGATGTGTCTAGCAGTAGGGTCGTCATTGAGAATATGGAGAACATCTGGCTGCATTGCTGAATGCACAAAAAGGAGGTAGTTGGCCCGAGCAGGTGAAATGTTCTTCTACTCGAAAACGTTCTTCTGCCTGAAAAACGATGCCAGTCCTCACCTAAGTACGTTGGGGAAGACGGTGGTCATGCCTTCCAATTAGGCGGCTTATATATATATATATATATATATATATATATATATATATATATATATATATATATATATATATATATATATATATGCTGAAGAATAACTTGGGTTGCCGCAAGGTTACAAGTATAAAAATAGATGCGCCTTCACACAACTGTTTATTCTGCCGACGTTTCGACGGGAACCCCGTCTTTTTCAAGACCTTGAAAAAGACAGGGGTCCCCGTCGAAACGTCGGCAGCATAAACAGTTGTTATGTGAAGGCGCATCTATTTTTATACTTATATATATATATATATATATATATATATATATATATATATATATATATATATATATATATATATAGGAGAAATATATATTATAAAGGTGATTTATTGCACTAGAGCTGTTGTCTGATCACGCACAGTTCCGAGCACAGTCTGCTGGCTCGAGCTACTGCTGCACACTCGATGCTGCTGTCCGTGCGCCGATGTACTTCCTGTGCATTACAATTGGCCCCCCGGAGAAGAAGGAGCCATCCTGGCGACTTAGTCGTCTGCAGGGACTGTGGAACCGTAATACGGCTTGAGCCTTTCAACGTGGACGACCTCGCGGTTACGATGTCGCAGATCAAAAGGTGGCGTGAGAGGCTCAATGAGGTAGTTGACCGGGGAAGTCTGTTCGAGAACGCGGTAAGGCCCATCGTACTTCGGAAGAAGTTTGGATGAGAGGCCTGGTGCGCGATGCGGGACTGCCAGCTAGACGAGGGTACCCGGTTGAAAAGCAGGAGTCGAGTTGTGGGCATCGTGCATTGCTGTTGGACGTCTGGTCGTCTGCGGTTCTGGTCGTCTGAGGTAAAGCGGCGGGCCAGCTCGCGACATTTTTCCGCGTGCCTGGCGTCGTCCAAGATAGGCGGGCACTCGGACGCGTCCGGTCGATAGGGCAGAATGGTGTCAATCGTGTGCGAAGGGTGACGGCCGTAAAGGAGGTAAAAGGGAGAAAAACCAGTTGTTGCTGGCATCGCGGTATTATAGGCGTAGGTTATGAACGGAAGAACTAGGTCTCAATTAGAGTGATCAGGTGTGACATACATAGCGAGCATGCCACCAAGAGTTCGATTAAATCGCTCTGTAGTGCCATTGGTCTGCGGATGGTAAGCGGTGCATGTGCGATGAACAATAGTGCATTCGGCAAGCAATTTTTCGATGACCACTGATAAGAAGGCGCGGCCTCGGTCACTGAGCAATTCTTGAGGACCTCCGTGACACAGCACAAAACGGTGCAGTATGAAGGTGGCGACCTCTTGTGCTGTAGCAGTCTCGGCGTAGCGTGTTAGGTGGTCTACTGCCACTATTATCCACCGGTTTCCTGCAGGAGTCAAGGGAAGTGGCCCATAAATATCGATACCGACACGATCGAAGGGTCGGGACGGGCATGGGAATGGTTGTAGTTCCCCAGCTAAGATGTGCGGGGGAGACTTGCGGCGCTGGCATTCACGGCAAGAGCGGACGAAGTTGCGAACGAAGGTATACATGCCACGCCAGTAGTATCGGTGTCGAAGTCTTTCATACGTCTTGAAGACTCCTGCGTGGCCACAATGTGGGTCAGTATGAAAAGAGGAGCAGATATGTGACCTCAAGGCTCGCGGGACGAAAAGCAACCATGTGCGCCCCTCTGAAGCATAGTTGCGACGATAGAGCTGCTGGTCACGAATCGCAAAATGCGTAACTTGGCGCCGGAGTGTTCGCGATGGTGGGACTTTAGAGGTATCCGAGAGAAGGTCGAGGAGAGATGCTGTACAGGGGTCATTGCGTTGTTCCGCAGCCATATTGTCGAACTCAATAGAGGACAACGTGAGCTCACACGCAGAGTCATCAGCGGCTTTCTGGGAGAGAGGTGAGCGAGAAAGCGCGTCAGCGTCAGAATGTTTCCGCCCTGAACGATAAACCACGCGTATGTCGTACTCTTGGATCTTCAAGGCCCAGCGAGCAAGACGGCCAGATGGGTCTTTCAACGTCGAAAGCCAACACAGTGCATGGTGGTCGGTGACGACCTCAAAAGAACGGCCATGTAAATATGGGCGAAACTTATTAAGCGCCCACACAATGGCCAAACACTCCTTCTCTGTAACGCTGTAGTTGCTCTTGGCCTTTGTGAGGGCGCGACTCGCGTATGCCACGACGTATTCTGTGTGGCCAGGTTGACGCTGTGCGAGCACAGCACCCAGGCCTACACCGCTTGCGTCGGTATGGACCTCAGTGGGAGCTTGAGGGTCAAAATGGCGAAGAATGGGGGGCGTCGTTAGAAGACGTCGCAAGGTGGTGAAAGCCTCGTCGCAGGCTGGGGACCACGATGAAATGTCTTGAGTGCCGCCAAGGAGTTGCGTGAGAGGTGATATAATCGACGCAAAGTTTCGAACGAATCACCGGAAGTATGAACATAGGCCAATGAAACTGCGAAGTTCTTTGATGGTAGTGGGCTTAGGAAACTCAGTAACGGCACGCAGTTTGTCAGGATCCAGGAGAATGCCGTGCTTGGACACAACGTGTCCTAGAATCGTGAGCTGACGTACAGCAAATCGACATTTCTTGAGGTTTAATTGTAAATCGGCGTTAGTCAAGCAAGTAAGCACGTGCTGAAGCCGGCGCAAGTGTGTTGGGAAATCAGGGGCAAAAACCACGATGTCATCGAGATAACACAGGCAGATCTTCCATTTAAGGCCACGCAGAACGTTGTCCATCATTCTTTCGAACGTAGCAGGCGCGTTGCACAGTCCGAAAGGCATGACGGTAAATTCATACAAGCCATCTGGGGTTACAAAAGCGGTCTTGGGGCGATCGGCCTCGGCCATTGGCACCTGCCAGTAGCCCGACCGCAAGTCTAATGAGTAAAAGAATTCGGCACCCTGTAAACAGTCAAGAGCATCGTCAATGCGCGGCAGTGGATAGACATCCTTCAGCGTGATCTTGTTCAATCTCCGAAAATCGACACAGAAGCGGATGGACCCGTCTGTCTTTGTGACGAGTACCACCGGAGAAGCCCACGGGCTCTGTGAAGGGCGGATGACGCCTCTGCGGAGCATGTCGTCGACATGGTCTGCAATAACCCGACGCTCTGTAGAGGACACGCGATATGGTCGTTGCCGCAGCGGTGAGTGAGCGCCAGTGTCGATGCGGCGTTCAACTGTTAATGCACGGCCTAGTGATGTTTGGGCAATGTCGAAAGAATGACGGAAGTGCTGAAGCACAGTCAATTACGGCGTTGTGGCGCGACAGAAAGTCCCATCCTAAGATAATGGCGTGGGAGCACGATGGAAGCATAATAAACTATATCGTGTACACAATGTTTTGAATAGTCACACGGGCTGTAGACGCTGCGGTCGGGTGAATGGGCTGAGCACTTGCTGTACGAAGCGACAATCCGAAAATAGGCGTCGTTACTTTACGAAGTGAGCGGAAAAATCCGGCATCGATAACAGAGACAGCAGCACCGGTATCGACAAGAGCGACTGTAGCGACATCTTCGACTAATACTTCAATGACATTGGAAGGTGAAAAACGAGGACTTGGGCAAACCGAAAGTTGCGCAGTTCTTGCCTCGGGAACTGCGTCGCCTAGTTTCCCTCGTCGGTAGGTGTGGGCCGTCGACGCATCGGCGAAAGCGATCGGCGACGCGGGGAAGGCGAGCGGAGATGTTCAAATCGCGGTCGACGATCAGCTTGATAGCGAGGTTCCGGTGCGGCGTAGGGAGCATAATGCGCGTTGGAGTCAAGTGAGAAGTAAGACGCTCGTTGGTTGTCATCGAAGGCTTGAACCCGGCGGCGGCAATGTCTGGCGACGTGTCCGGGATACCTACATGTGAAGCAAATAGGGCGATTGTCTAGCGTGCACCACGGGTTGGCGGTGGCACTGCTGGACCAGGAAGCCGGAGGAGGAGGATGGCTCACAGGACGCTGGACAGGTGGGACTGGCCCTTTGCGGGCGGGCATGGAAGCTACCGCAGCATATGTAAGTGGGGCAGCTACAAGATTTTGCTCGCGGGCAGCTGGAAGCGCCTCAGCGACCTCTCCTTGGATGACGTCGCGGATGGATGACGGAAGAGTTGTGGTAGGCTCTTGGGTAAAGGGCACCAGGGAGAGCTGCCTTGCGACTTCTTCGCGGACAAAGGCCTTGATTTCCATTATTAGCGGCACTTGTTCGGGGCCGATGGTCAGGCTAGAGAGTGACGCCACATTGGGTGATGTAACTCGCCTTGTCAGAGCTCACTGCTTGCGTAATTCGTCGTAGCTCTGGCACAAGCTAATAACGTCAGCAATGGTGGTCGGGTTCTTCGTCAGCAACATCTGCAAGGCATCATCATCAATCCCTTTCATGACGTGCTTTATTTTATTCGTTTCCGTCATGTCAGCGTTGACGCGTCTGCACAGATCGACAACGTCTTCTATGTAAGTGGTGAACGTTTGACCCGTGCCCTGTGCACGCGAGCGCAAACGCTGCTCGGCTAGAAGTTTCCTCACGGCCGGTCGATCAAATACTGCTGTGATGGCCGTCTTGAACAGCGACCACGTTCAAACGTCTCCCTCATGGTTCCTGAACCATAGACTGGCAACACCCGCGAGGTAGAACGATACGCGCGTTAGCTTCACCGCGTCGTTCACTTGTTTAGAGCGCTCACCCGTTCGTACGTCGACAGCCAATCTTCAACGTCGTTGTCGTCGGTTTCGCTGAAGATTGGAGGCTCTCTCAGGAGAACACTGCCAGCGCAGGTGACGGGTGGCGAAGGAAGCGTCTGCTGGTCTGCGTCCGGCATGGTAGATGGTAGCTTCCGAGAACGGAGTTCGAGGATGGTAGAGGGAAGCGTTACGCAGCACGGCTCCACCAAATATAAAGGTGATTTATTGCACTAGAGCTGTTGGCTGATCACGCACAGTTCCGAGCACAGTCCGCTGGCTCGAGCTACTGCTGCACACTCGATGCTGCTGTCCGTGCGCCGATGTACTTGCTCTTCATTACAATATACGCTCTAAAAGACTGTTTATTTGTGACGTTTCGATCGGAGACCGATCTTCATCAAGACGAAATTCACCAGGCTCCGATGCGCTTTGATATCATTGCCGAGCCGAGAGAAAGAGAGGAAAAAAAAGCGAGAAGAAGGGCACATACTGATAAGTGGTCACACGACCACGTGCGCGTACTTTTACATACGCATAGCACCTGTATTTTGGGGGAAAAGAAAGAAAAAAAGGTGCAGAAATAAACGAGTGGCCAAAAAAGAGAGAAGGATCCATACTGAGAAGTGGTCACACGACCACGTGCGCGTACTTCTACATACTTAGACATAAAGACGTGTTTTCTGAAAAAAAGGAAAAAAAAATTACACCATCTCCCGCTAAAGGGAACCACGTGTAGATGTGAAGCAGCGGGCGCTAACGCTTACATTGGCGGTGGCCTTGACGCTGGTGCTCATCGCAGCGTTGAGCAGGACAGAAAACTGGGGAGGCGCAAAGCACGCAGTGATGGAGCGGTGTTTTCTACTGGAACATGTCAATCGCTGCTAATGGGCAATGAGAGACAGAAGACTCCTACTGGGCACAGAGACCCGCAGTCCGCTTTTAGTTAACGCGCACGCTGCGAATTTTTATTGTTGAACAACGCACAGGAGAAATCTCCCACCGGCACCACCTTGGAGGTCAAGATCCATTGCCATATATACGGGGTGGCCAGTGAACGGTTGTGCAGCGCGAGCAGTCGGTTTTTTCAACCAAGAAACTCGCTAGCAGACGCTGCCTGCGTCGGCGTCGCGAGGCGAGAGAGGGGGTAGCGTAGGAGAGGAGAGAGAGGGGGGGGGACGCGCATGCGCAGTGGGGAGTATGGACGCCGAGGGCAGGGATGCCTAGAGGAGAGAGGGGGAGCGTAGGAGAGGAGAGAGAGGGGGGGGACGAGCATGCGCAGTGGGAGTATGGACGCCGCGGGCAGGGATGCCTAGAGGAGAGAGGGGGGAACGTGGGAGGGGAGAGAGGGAGGGGAGGCGCATGCGCAGTGAGGGTGTGGTTGCCATGGGGAGGGGATGCCTAGAGGACAGAGAGGGGGAGAGGAGGTTTTCTATTTTTATTTTTTATGAAAGGTTTGCGCATGCGCAGTAAGGGTGGTCACGCCGGCACACCACCACCACCACCGGATTAAGCTTCGCCATAAGATGCTCCACATCTAAAACGAAAATACCAAGTGGGCATGTTAAGTACATTCCTGTGGTGCCCCCGGTACATACTAATATATATGTATATCTTAGTATGTGCCGGGGGCATCACAGGATTGTACTTAACATGTCCACTTGGTATTCTCGGTTTTTTCCTTTTTTTTTCAGAAAACACGTCTTTATGTCTAAGTATGTAGAAGTACGCATATCTTAGTATGTGCCGGGGGGCACCACAGGAATGTACTTAACATGTCCACTTGGTATTTTCGTTTTTTTCATGTTTTCTTCAGAAAACACATCTTTATGTCTAAGTATGTAGAAGTACGCGCACGTGGTCGTGTGACTACTTATCAGTATGCATAGGCGGAGAGTTTTCATTTTCCCGGAGGGGGGCGGGGGACCCAACTTGCTATTCCACATTTCTCCCTCACTCTCTCCACACACATACAGATATATATATATATATATATATATATATATATATATATATATATATATATATATATATATATATATATATATACATACATATATATATATATATTTTCTTTTCACGGGGTCGTGACGTTGACGCAGTCGGCGTGTCGAAGATGAAAATATTTGGCCGAATTTGCATCGGCCGTCGATAATCTGTCAAGTGGTGTGTCGCGTCGGCATTTATACATGTGCCACCGAAGATTGCAGCGGTATCGCTAGCGGCCGCGTAAGTTCCAGAACGAACCTGTTCGCGTTGTGCGCGTAATCTCATAGGAATGTTCTAAGATTATCTGGATGGTTTCCAGTCATGTGGGCGGGTTTGCGCAAGGCAGCAGTTACACGTGTAATGGGCAGGTAGCATAACGATAGAAAGAAAGGAGCGCGTGTGGCAATGTGTGTGTGCGTGCGCGCGCGCGCGCGTGTGTGTTTGTGCGTGTGTGTGCGAGAGAGAGAGGGAGAGAGTCCGATTTCCAAAATTAACAGCACCTTAGTCTCCTAGGTGCTGGTACCGCGATATCACTACGAAGGTCTCAAGTGGGAGAGCTCAGATTTATTTTTTTAGGGGTGAAGCTCCTTAGGGTGTGGGTCTGTCCCTCCTCTGCAGTATGTAGTAGTAGTAGGTAGCCACCGTAGGTAGGTCATATGTGGTGATGTCACATATGGCCCCACTAACGTGCGATATGTGACATCACCACTTTCCCTGCATTTCACCGATCACAAAGCGGTGATAATGAAGGGACCACGTAAACCAACAGTACAATAAAAGTTTGATGTTTAATATACAGGGTGTTTCAAGAAATGTGCCCTCTATTTTAAAAAAATCAGGAAAATACGGTATTTCCTCGCTGTCTTTACAGTTGCTTTTTCTGTAGCGGCAGGCATCTTGAAATGGTTGCAGACATGATTTGGGACAGTAATTAATAAAGTTAAATTAATTAACTTTTTAATTAGCGGAGTTAGGTGGTTAAGTCCAATAAAAGAATTAAAGCCCTTCATGCGAAGAACCCATTTCAGCTTTGAGATTTCGAAAAAGCGGCCTCTGGGAATAACTGCGAAGTAATGAAGTTCTCCCAAATTCAGCGGCGAAACCGAAACCGAAACGCGGAAGAGCGCAACTGCCACATTCGTCCGAGACGTCCACAATGAGTGAACGTCATTATATCAACCATCAACCGACTTCTTGGGGTGAGTGTGTGGGCTGCGCTTGCTGTAGTAGCACGCATGACGCGCATACGTTAACGAACGGAGAAGAACTGCACCTCTGTAACCATTGTCTTGAACAGTGACGTCATTCTAGTCGTCTGCTTGTTGCGCTCATCGGTGCTTGGGTTTCGGTTTCGCCATTGAATTTGCCTAAATTTCATGACGCCACAATAATAAATAGAGGCCGCTTTTTTCGAAATCTCAAAACTGAAATGGGTTCTTCGCATAAAGGACTTCAATTCTCCCTTTGGACGTATCCACCTGACTCCGCTAAAAAAAAGTTAATTAATTTAACTTTCTTAATTACTGCCCCAAATCATGTCTTCAACTATCTTAAGATGCCTGCCGCTAGAGAAAAGGCATATGTGAAAACAGCGAGCAAATACCGCATTTTGCAGATTTTTTAAAAATGGTGGACACATTTCTTGAAACACCCTGTATACACGGTGTTTCACACTCTTTATATGATGTACTGGGTGAATTTCACAGAAGAGTTTCACGGTTTACCGATGATTCCCTCCGGAGCTTCGCCCCACTCATCATCATTCACCCCGTGGGTATGCTGTGATTTTTTAATTTGCACAAAGACATCGATCCACCTCGTAACGCGCTCAAAGCGAAACATATCGCATAGGCCGCTACTCGCTGGCTGCTTCGCATAAAGTCGATTCTTACAATACGTGGGATCTGCATAACTCTTTTTTATTGTGAGTTACTTTGTTGCAATATGAACAAGACAGAACAGAGTGGGTTAATGGTAGCGCAGCTTTAGTTATGCCACTGGATTCAATTTAAGATCCCGAAAAAATAATTTTCAGATGTTAAGAAACGCCACTTGCTACACCTTGTGCGAAACTGCATGGGATTACGAATTTTTCCGCCAAAAGTTGTGGATTAATATTTGAGTTGCTCTTCGGAGAGCGAACTGGTATAAACCCTGTGCTTATTATTAAAAAAACCACGTACGATTTTTCTCGGCACTTTCATAGGCAAGCATGTCGAAGGGTACCCATTTGTAGACAACAAAGAAATTACACTTTTTGTAATGGCGAGCAAATTTGTGCGAACGTATTCACTGACTGACTGTGTCGGGGATGCTTTGTAGTATCAGAAGCATTTTTGTTTTTTCAAAACCAGTCGCTATGCAGTTTAAGACTTCTTTTAACTAGTTATAGCTTAAGCAGTCGCTTCAGTAGTTCAACACAACATACACTCTAAGAAATAATAGAATAAAAAGGGTGTCTTTTTGCTACACAACTATAATCATCATCTACCCCGCGTACTTTCCTGGCGTTATCACTACCGTCCCGGCAGTTCCCGGTCACGAACGCCGCGCGCGTTATCGGCGTGACATAGCATTCTTGAAAGGAATGTGCCAAGAGCCGGGTTTTCAAGAGAGGAAACGCGAGAAGCCAGATGACGATTATTGTTATGTAGGAGAAATACTCCCAAAATACTAGACTTTTTCTTAGAGGTGTATTACGCACGCTCAAATACGTTTCAGGGGCATTTTCCACTGAAAGTTTGACTTGTCACTGGCCCATGATCCGAATTTTAAAAGCCTGAAAGAAAAAAGAACCCGGCATAAATAGCCCCCCCTCTGAAATAGCTGGCAGAAAAGACGGCCGACAGTCCGTTGTCATTAAACGGGAACCGAAGACAAGATCTTAAAAAATATTCCGGACCGGCACCAGGGGGGCTCTGCCCCCCATGAAGCTGTCCGGAGGGGGCCCGAGGCCCCCTGTAGTCTCCGCCTATGTCAGTATGGACCCTTCTTTTCTCTTTTTTGGCCACTCGTTCATTTCTGCACCTTTTTTTTCTTTTTTTCCCCTAAAATACAGGTGCTATGCGTATGTAGAAGTACGCGCACGTGGTCGTGTGAGCACTTATCAATATGTAACCTTCTTCTCTCATTTTTTTCCCTCTCTTTCTCTCGGCTCGGCGATGATATAAAAGCGCATCGGAGCCTGGTAAATTTCGTCTTGATGAAGATCGGTCTCCGATCGAAACGTCAGAAACAGTGTTTTAGAAGCGTATATATATTTCTCCTATTTGTTCTACGGCAACCGAAGCCAGACTCTTCATATATATATATATATATATATATATATATATATATATATATATATATATATATATATATATATATATATATATAGATATATATATATATATATATATATATATATATCGTCTCTGGTTGACGTCCCGGACGATTACTGCGACCAACCGCATGCCCTTTCAGCCCTTGAGGAGTCGTCATGCGACATATTTTCTAGCGCCATCGCCGACACCCTCACGCCTGCCGAACACGCCGACCTTCTTCTTCTCCTGAACGAATTTCGCAATTCCTTCGATGTGTCGCAACCTCAACTAGGCCGCACGTCGCAAGTGCAGCATTACATCGACACAGGCGTACACCAGCCATTGCGTCAAAGACCATACCGCGTCTCCGCTGAAGAGCGCCGCGTCATTAACGACCAAGTCGAAGACATGCTTCGCAGGGATGTTATTCGACCATCTCACAGTCCCTGGGCATCTCCTGTCGTCCTTGTTCGTAAGAAAGACGGGTCTATCCGCTTTTGCGTAGACTACCGTCGTTTGAATAAGATAACGCGCAAGGACGTCTATCCTTTGCCGCGCATTGATGGCGCCCTTGACACTCTTCAAGGAGCAGAATTCTTCTCGACGCTTGATTTGAGGTCTGACTACTGGCAAGTCCCAATGGCTGAAGCCGATCGCCCGAAAACAGCATTTGTCACGCCTGACGGTCTATATGAATTTAACGTCATGCCCTTTGGGCTTTGTAACGCGCCCGCCACGTTTGAACGGCTTATGGACAACACGCTACGTGGCCTGAAGTGGTCTATGTGTCTTTGTTATCTCGATGATGTCGTGGTCTTTTCGCCCGATTTCCCTACACACCTACTTCGCCTTCGGCATGTTTTGACTTGTCTAACCAACGCTGGCCTTCAACTGAACCTCAAGAAATGCCGCTTCGCTGCACGGGAGCTGATCATCTTAGGACACATCGTGTCCAAGCACGGCGTGTTACCGGACCCTGCAAAACTTCGGGCAGTCGCAGAATTTCCCAAGCCGACGACTATGAAGGAACTTCGGAGTTTTGTAGGCCTATGTTCCTATTTACGGCGCTTTGTTCGCAATTTTGCATCTATCATATCACCATTGACCCAGCTTCTTCGCAGTGACGTGGACCTCTCCACCTGGTCCCCTGAATGCGACATCGCCTTCGCAACGCTGCGCCGCCTGCTCACTTCCCCACCTATTCTTCGGCACTTCGATCCGACAGCTCCTACCGAAGTACACACAGACGCCAGCGGCGTAGGGCTCGGCGCTGTCCTCGCTCAACGAAAGCCAGGCTACTCAGAATACGTAGTCGCTTACGCAAGTCGCACGCTGACGAAAGCGGAAACTAATTACAGCGTGACCGAAAAAGAGTGCTTGGCTCTGGTGTGGGCGCTTGGAAAGTTCCGGCCATACTTATACGGCCACCCGTTCGACCTGGTAACCGATCGCCACGCGCTTTGTTGGCTCGCCACGTTGAAAGACCCTTCTGGCCGCCTAGCACGATGGGCACTCCGCTTCCAGGAGTACGATATTCGAGTCGTATACCGCTGCGGACGCAAGCACTCTGATGCCGACGCCCTGTCCCGTTCACCTTTACCTCCAGATCCGGCGTGCGGAACCACTTGCGTCCACCCCTTGTCATCTCTCGATCTCGACTCGATAGCCACCGAACAACGTCGTGACCCGTGGATTGCATCTCTTCTTGATTATCTATCTGGCACGTCCGCCCTTGCTGTGTCTCGGTCCATCCGACGCCAAGCTTCCCATTACGCAATCCGCGATCAACTGCTTCACCGCCGCAACTACTCTGCTGATGGCCGCCGGTGGCTGCTGGTCATTCCACGCAGCTTGCGATCACGAGTATGCGCCTCTCTCCACGACGATCCGCAATGTGGCCACGCTGGAGTGTTCAAAACATACGAACGCCTTCGCCATCGGTATTACTGGCGCGGTATGTACAATTACGTGCGGAAATTCGTGAAGTGCTGCCCTGATTGCCAACGACGCAAATCGCCACCTCTACGTGCCACAGGTGCATTGCAGCCGCTTCCATGCCCTGCGAAACCGTTCGATCGCGTCGGCGTTGACCTCTACGGCCCCCTTCCAATGACACCGGATGGGAATCGCTGGATTATAGTTGCTGTCGACCATCTGACACGCTACGCCGAAACTGCCGCTTTGCCGAGTGCTACCGCTCGGGATGTCGCCTCTTTTGTTCTACATCACTTCATACTTCGACATGGCGCACCTCGAGAGCTCCTTAGTGACAGAGGACGCGGTTTCCTCTCCGAGGTTGTCGAAGCCATGCTTTCTGAATGCAACATCATTCATCGAACGACCACGGCATACCATCCGCAGACTAACGGGCTCACAGAACGGTTTAACCGCACGCTGGGTGATATGCTCTCGATGTACGTGGCATCTGACCATGCTAATTGGGACCGTGTTCTACCATACGTAACATTCGCGTACAACACCGCGATACAAGCAACTACGGGATTTTCGCCTTTCTTTCTCCTTTACGGACGCGAGCCTTCACATACCATCGACACTGTACTTCCCTACCGCCCTGATGCTTCCGAGTGTCAACCTATCTCCGACATAGCTCGACAAGCCGAAGAGTGCCGCCAGCTCGCTCGCACTTTTACATCGCAAGAGCAGCAACGCCAGAAAGAAAACTGCACCACCTCACTTCCAGATCCTAGCTATGCCCCAGGGTCTCTTGTATGGCTGTCTGTCCCATACCAAACTCCAGGACTATCCTCGAAGCTCTTTCCGAAGTACGAAGGGCCCTATCGCGTCTTGGAGCAAACCTCTCCGATCAATTTTCTTATCGAGCCAGTTCCTCGATCGGATGACATGCGCCGGCGTGGACGTGACATCGTCCATGTTTCACGTCTCAAGCCTTATCATGAGCCTCTGCCTCAAACATCTTAGGTCGCCAGGATGGCTCTTTTTCAGCGGGGGCGATTGTGAAGAAGAAGATGTGCCTCCATCCAGCAGCATCGCCAACGCTTGGCTCGCTCGGCTCGTGCTTCTGATCGCTGCTGTCCCGCTGGACTGTGCCTCTCGCTGCGTCGTCGCTGACAAGCGTATCGTCGCTGAACTGCTAATAAACCTCTTCACAATATATATATATTTATATATATATATATATATATATATATATATATAGGAAGGTACTTCAGATACGACGTACGTTTCAGCACAGTTTATTCCGACGTTTCGGCCGTGGGACCGGCCTTCGTCTGGGATCCCAGACGAAGGCCGGTCCCACGGCCGAAACGTCGGAATAAACCGTGCTGAAACGTACGTCGTATCTCAAGTACCTTCCTACATTCTCAGGGCCTGCGTGATACTTCCTATAGTCCTTATATATATATATGAAAAGCGGTGCTCGGGTACGGGCGCATACTCGGCTTGAGAAAGAAGAGAACTAAGGGCCAAATAGAACAGCCGGCCTACGGATACGAAACCTTAAGGCAGAAACCGCCTGTGCTCATCCGTCTTTGGTCTTGCGGATCCGTCAGTCCAGGAACGTCGCCCTCGCTTCCTAGGGCATGGAAACCGCAAGCCGGCCGCCGCAGGAAGCACCGTTCGGCAAGGACGGCGTCCAAGCCTCCTCGTCAGCCGCTTGCCTGCCGGGGCTGCAAGCTCCGTCCGGGGAAGGCGTCCAGGCCTCGTCGGCGACTCGATGGTACTACCACCACGATTCAGTGACTCATGACATCACCGCGCTGATTGCTGCGACGACAACATATTCCGCGGCCGCCGTCAATAGTTCTCCAGGCAGCTCACCTTACGATGCTGCGAGAATCATCCGTGAAGCCACGCGATTGTCCCGACAACTTCAGAGCTTCAGGCCTTCGAACTGCGGGGTCTCACCCATCGGCGTGAGTACCATGGTCCCCGCATTCTCCGCAGTCATCGTCCCTGGTTCCTCCGAATCCTCACTCGACCTACCCACGGACGTCGTGCTGGCGACGTCCTTGCTTGCCCAGGAGCTAGACCGTTTCGCCTTGCGAACTTCCGGATCCTTGCACTCCACATGGCCATCAGTGGTTGCATCGGAACTACCGGAGTTCCGAGGATTCCAGGACGATGCCGTCTTGTGGATCGAAACGGTAAACGCTCTTGGTATCCGCGATGCCTGGCCGGACCATCGAAAATGGCTGGTGGCCATCGACCGCCTTCGCGATGCGGCCAAAGCCTGGCACAACTACGAAGGCGTCAGACAACAATCTTGGCCAGAATGGTGTGCCAGGTTAACGTATGTATTTCGCCCGTTTTTTCATGCCCGCGGCCCTGTCTCAGTCGACTCAGGCTGTACAGAGGATGGGAGGCCTGCGACTCACCACTTCGACAGTGCACCTCTCGGCACCCTAGCTCGGGAAGGACATCGTCCCGATGGCGCAGCTCGGGTCCTACATCCTGCCCTCCCACGGTGACCGAGATCAAGGGCCCCGTGACGATAGTGTAGCTGTGCCCTCCACCAACGTGCCCTCTCTCAGACAACGAGCTCATGTGGGGCACCAGGGCCATTGGTGCCATCTAGCCCCACGACAGAAAACTGCTCGGGCTGCCTGAAACCTGACGTCGGACGCCGCTCCTGCACTCCGTTGCTGGTCTCCGCCTCTGCGCCGGAACACGACGCCATACCATCACTGAGAGAGGCCGAGACCACTGCTCGTCCAGCGCAGTTGACGGAGCCGGCCCCAGATTCGCCTTCGCTTGAGCACATACAGACATCTTTTCTCGTGCTTGGCTCGCCTTTCGCGAAGGTACCGGAAGAACCCATGGCACACACCACTGTGCTCGTAGACCCACCGGAGCCGTTTCTGTTGGTTCGAGCGCATTGTTTGACCAAACGCGCACCCTATCACCTCTCCTCGAGGGACAAGGTTCTCAGGGACAAGCGTAAGGAAGTAGCCCTGTCACAAATCCAAGACCCTTTAGACGTGCCACTTTCTATCCCGTAGAAGCCAGCGCTAGAACGCCCAGCCAAGGCACCCGGTGTGCCTTCTGGGATGCTGTTACGGCAACCATCTTCCGGCGTTCCGCGTCCACCGCTGACTGCGACACACCCGAAGCCCGCTGCCAGCTGTATGTTTAGCAGCTGCCCACAAAAAGTATCTGCATGGCCGAAATCGATCACAGCGATGCAGCCAGTCTCGCCCTCCAGATATACTTTTGGCAGATACCCGGACCAAATCGCAGCGTGGCCGAGACCTGCGCCCACAACGACGCAGCCGATGTCGGCCGCCTGAGTCTTCGGCACTTCTTCAAGACACGTCGTGGCGTGCAAAAAAAAAAAACAACAAAAAAAAAAACGACCGCCCAGGACAACCAGCATAAAGCGTGGTGATAGGTAATCACAGTGAAGTGGCGTCCATAAAGATATGGCCGAAATTTGTGTCTGGCCCACACTACAGCGAGACATTCGTGTTCTGTTATCGAGTAGTTCTGCTCCGCAGGTGTAAGTGCACGACTTGCATATGCAACTACTCGCTCACGTGAAATGTCGTCGCGCTGTAGGAGGACAGCACCGATTCCATGTCCGCTGGCATCTGTGAGCAGAAATGTGGGTGCACTCTCGTCGAAGTGGCAGAGTACGGGGTCTCATGTTAACGCACGTTTGAGGGCCTGGAAAGCACACTCGCAGTCATCAGTCCAAACGAAGGCCGTTCCTGACGTCAGAAGCTTGTGTAATGGCCTCGCAATGGTATCAAAGTGACTGATGAAGCGGCGGAAGTAAGACGCCAGGCCAAGGAAACTTCGCAAATGTTTTTGATTGTCTGGGCGAGGGAAACGAATCACGGCAATAATCTTGTCTGGGTCGGGTCGAACGCCATCTTTGCTGACAAGGTGGCCGAGCACTTTGATGCTTTTAGTGGCGAAGTGGCACTTCTTTGTGTTGAGCTGAAGTCCACCGTTCGAAATTCATGTGAAAACTTCGTCCAAGCGCTCAAGGTGCTGAGGAAAAGTGGAAGAAAAAATAACGATGTCGTCTAGATAACATAAACAGCTTTTCCACTTGAGGCCACGTAAAACAATATCTATAATGCGATCGAATGTTGCAGGAGCGTTGCATAATCCAAAGGGCATTACGTTGAACTCATAAAGCCCATCCGGTGTTGCAAAGGCTGTCTTGTCCTTGTCTGCTTCGTGCATAGGTATTTGCCAATACCCGGACCGGAGGTCAAGACTGGAGAAATACTCTGCACCTTGAAGGGAGTCGAGGGCATCATCGATGCGAGGCAATGGATATACATCTTTTTTTGTGACCTTATTTAGCGCTCTGTAATCAACACAAAAACGTACAGAGCCATCCTTTTTCCGGACCAACACCACAGGAGATGACCAAGAGCTGGACGAAGGCCGGATGATGTCGCGCTTGAGCATGTCGGCGACGTTGTCCTCAATGATTTGTCGTTCCGCCGAAGACACACGGTATGGGCGGCGGCGTACAAAGGAGCTGCCATCGGTTTCGATGCGGTGCACTACAACGGACGTGCGGGCCAGAACTTTGGAATGCACGTCAAACGAAATGCTGTGCTTTTGAAGAAGGTCTAAAAGGTCTCTCGTTTTCTCAGCAGTGAGGTGGGTATTAATGGTAGCATTTAAAGCAGTGGTGGCAGCCTTAGGATCAGTTGAGGCAGACAAAGGCGGTGATCATGCGTGAAGGGAAACCAAGGACAAAGGCTCGGTGTCAGCGAAGCAACTCACAGCAGTGCCCTGGGGCAGCATCACTGGCGAAGAAGTTGGGTTAAGTGCGGTGACCAACGCTCTACCGTCGGTAAACCGCACAAGACCAGGTGCGATGGTAAGCCCCGTAGGTGTGAAGCGACCGCATATGAAGGGCGCGTATGAAGCAAAAACATTGCCACAATATTGTGACAAAGTTGGGAAAAATAGCATTTTGACTGATATCGCGGCTTCATTTTCTCAATGTAGTGGTCCAAGTAAAAATATGAGTTATATATTGTTGCATGGTATGCTTTGTTGGCAAGACATACATAAAGTTTCAAAAAGAGTAGTTGTTTTAATGGAGAAAAATTTTTCCAACTGAACAACTACAAGGTAGTGGGAAGTTTGCCTTTGACTCGCCTTCACTACATAGCAAGTCAGCGCAAGATTCCAGCGGGGCTTTTCGGCAGCGAATAATGCATGTCATACAGCAGCTTGTCACTTGTTTTCGTAATACTGCTGTATATAACGTAAAAATGGCAACAGTGCTAATTTTATGGAACGGTATCTTCCCCTTGAACAATCGAAGGGCAGGTTATATTCAACCGCTTCCTAGCCCCAAAGGGCAGAATTATAATGTAGTCGGCAATAGAGTACTGGGGCGTTGTGTTTGACCTGTGATAATAAATGCACAAGGTCTTAATAATAATAATAATAATAATAATAATAATAATAATAATAATATATATGTATATATATAAAGTATTAATGAGAACTAACAGACAAAGATGCCAAGGAAAGTATAGGGGAAACTATTAGAAGTCATTGTAATGTAAATGCGAAGAAAGGAAAGTGGACGAAAAGATAACTTGCCACCGGCAGGGACCGAACCTGCGACCTTCGATTAACGCGTCCGATGCTCTACCACTGAGCTACGGTGGCGGTCATCCCTCCGTCCAATTTATAGGGTATATATGTGTACTTAAACGTGGGAGCGTCAGTCAGCGCCGCCTGTTGCCATTATGGCGAGTGTGGAACACTCTTTTTTACCTGTAGGCGTCACGTAGTACGTGATCTTATTACGAGCGGGCAGCTGACTAATAATCGCTCGCATACCACCTGAAGGCATCAAGTCCGCCAGAACGAGACCCTCGTTATGAATGAAGGAACGAATTGTAAACTTAAGAGCTCGTTTGCTTTGCTGAACACAGTATTAATGAGAACTAACAGACAAAGATGCCAAGGAAAGTATAGGGGAAGCTATTAGAAGTCATTGTAATGTAAATGCAAACAAAGGAAAGTGGACGAAATGATAACTTGCCACGTACTACGTGATGCCTACAGGCTAAAAAGAGTGTTCCACACTCGCCATAATGGCAGCAGGCGGCGATGACTGACGCTCCCACGTTTAAGTACACATATACACCCTATAAAGTGGACGGAGGGATGATCACCACCGCAGCTGAGTGGTAGAGCATCGGGCGCGTTATTCGAAGGTCGCAGGTTCGGTCCCTGCCGGCGGGAAGTTATCTTTTCGTCCACTTTCCTTTCTTCGCATTTACATTACAATGACTTCTAATAGCTTCCCCTATACTTTTCTTGGCATCCTTGTCTGTTAGTTCCCATTCATACTCTGTTCAACAAAGTAAACGAGCCCTTAAATTTACAATTCGTCCATCTATATATATATATATATATATATATGCATTCCTTGAGATGATTGTGCTAATATATATATATACTGTAAAGGAAGAGACAAGAGAGAGCACCCTTGCTGCGGGCCGGCTGTTTTTATCCTGACTTCGTTCTCCTCTTTCTGTAGCCGAGCATGTGCCCGAGCACCACTTTGTCTTCATTACACTCGGCCACGCTGCGTGCATGCAGTCCTCACAAAATTGGCCCTTCTCTGGCGTTGATCGTCTGTTCGAAGGTGGAAACATTCAGAGGTTACGGCCAGTGGCTTGGTTTGCTGAAGTGTCAACGATGCCTCTGGCGGTCGGCCTTGGCTGTTGCGTGCCGGACGGTATCGGCCAATCAGCAATTTGATTTGGCAAGCGGCGAAACATGCGCTTGGTGGCTGGCCTTCCCGACGCTGCAGAATGCCTGGATATTCTTGCATGGATATCTCCGTAGGGCGGCATTGACTTTGCCGCGGTAGTCGTACTTGTGTATGCCGCGACATGTCTGGCCGAGTTGCCGTACATTGTGGGAGGCGACACTGGCTGTACCAGCGTGGTCTTAATGCCCGCTTACGCTTGTCCCGTCGAGGAGCCATATTGCCATGTTGAGTGGTTGGCGACGCTGATGGCCTCTGAAAAATGTGAAGCCGTCTCCTGAGTGATTCTGTATGTATCCGCAAAAGTGCATCCTTCTTCGAACACTTGTACTTAGAGATGGCCTTTAAGAGGATCGAACGCTTGGGGTTTTCGTTTCTCTTGGGGCCCTCTCTGAGGTTAAAGGGGCGAACGTCCACACACTCGGCCAACGACTGTGGTAACGTCCGGGGACGTGGCTCGCACGTGGGAGGGTCCATCTTGTTGGCATTATCTGACCGGTCTGGTCTGTGGAGAAGTGGAGTGCCCTGTATGGCAGCAGCCGGCGCGTCCACGTGTTCAAGTGATGGGGAGTGTGAGAGCAGCCTCTCCGACTGAGGTTGGTGGGAAATGCTCTCAGTCGCTGACGGTATGGTGCTGGAATCGCATTCCGACGGTGCACACTCAGAGAGCTGTAGCGGTGTACAGCATCTAGGGCGAGTTCCACCGGCAGGGAAGTCGACAACGTTCTTTACCGAGGGGTCATAGGGCACAGCAGCAGCGTCAGGATGGTTCCCTGCGGCTGCGTCGTTGGAACAACGCCCTTCATACGGTCCTTCTTCGGTAGTGATCTTTGGCAGTGATGAACTTGAGGCAGGTACCGAGAAAGAGTGCGAAAGCTCGAGTGGGGAACGGCAGCGCACAGCTGCAGCCTCGAGGTGGAACACCTCTTGAGCTCCATCCTCGGTACCGGTCATTTTGGACTGGGTGGTGGCAGAGAGGTGGGAGGGAGTCCAGCCAAAAGCAGCAATGAGCTTGAAGCTCCACTCCGCCCAGGATTGCTGCCGCGCGCCTTCGAATCTGTGCCACGCCGCGGCAGTATTTCGGAGGCGGCCTATGGCTACGCACCACTTCTGCTGTTCCGTCCATGCATTGAGAGCTCCGAGAGCGTTGACGGTGGCCACCCAGTTGGCGTCATCCTCGAAGCCACGGAACTGCGGTAGATCGAAGGCCGCCGGCGATGGTGATACGGCTGCCGAAACTCCGGAGCATGTCAACGCCAAGCAATCGAGTTGGTATGAAAGCTCTTTGAGGGTATACCAGAGCTTTCTGCGGCTCTCTGGTGAGGTCTGTTTGTGGTCTTGCGAGGCGGCTGCGGTCAACGCGGCACTGACCGAGCGAAGTGCTGGCAAGGCGGCAGGAAACAGCACTGAGCCCGGCACCGTCAAGGCGTTGACCGTGACGTGGAGTCGCGCGATGGTGGCGGAAAGCTGGGCGGCGCTTTTGGGCGATTCGCACGCGGAGCCAGTGGTGACGTCCGAGTAGTACTCCTCGATCAGTGTACTCACTGCGGCGCTATCCTTTGCCTAGGGAGCTTGAACAGCACCCCAGAGCGGCTGAGGCACCGATGGAGTACTGAGCGGGGCGTTGTCGCAGCGGGAAGCGTGAATGGCGTTCCCTGGCAACGGTAGGCCGTGCACTGTCTTGCCGGCGCCTGGGTAAGCCGACCCTTGAGCCACTGAGGAGGCCTGGACGCCGTCCTTGAGTGGTTGCACAGGTGCCTCCGGCAGTAGGGAGGGGCACGGACAGCATGATTGTGGGCGTTCCGTGGATGGAATGTCCGCAGCGCCGATGAGCCTTGAGGACGCACTTACGGTTCGCTGGTCGCAGACTGCGCCATTGTAAAGAAAGAGACAAGAGAGAGCACCCTTGCTGCGGGCTGGCTGTTCTTATCCTGACTTCGTTCTCCTCTTTCTGTAGCCGAGCATGTGCCCGAGCACCACTTTGTCTTCATTACAATACATATAATCGAAAGAAGCCTTGTTGAA
>JALIZH010031128.1:0-18968 GCA_030522465.1 Rhipicephalus appendiculatus | reverse complement strand
GCGTCTCCTTGTCTCTGTCTAAGTTGCGCTGCATTTGTCCAGTATGTACCAACTCACCCAAGTCAAGGTGTTATTCTTGACAAGTAATTTCATGTTTGCTGCTGATTTTACGACACTACTTGAGAAAAATTGGCAAAGAGGGCAGGGACGAAATGAAGACCAGGGCGGTAACTTTCAACTGTTCATTAACAGAAACCAGGTCGATTTATATAGGCTGCCGAACAAGGTAATCTCGTTACACAAATAGAAACATGGACAAACTAACAGTTATCATGGGCCACTGAAACTGAGTCGCTACATGCACTGACCTGAGGTGTAAAATCATGCCAGCACACATGAACACGTGTCCACTAAAGGATTAATCCGAGTGAAAAACAAAAGGGGCACCGCACAATGACGCATCTATAGGCTATCTTTAAAAAAAAATGACTTCTTTATGACTTAAATCTATTGATGGCGCACTGATGCACTGACTGCCTGCCCCTTTTATTAGGAATGCCTCAAATGACTCTCTTTCAGGGCGGCTGCTTGCTCTCATTACAAACTTGGTTTGGCTGAAGTATGGCGCACAACCACAGCGCCTGCAGTGGTTGTGCATTACACTTCAGCCAAACGGCTTTTCTAAGGAGTGCAAGCAGCTGCCCCTGAAAGGGAGTCTATCGAGGCGTTTCTAATAATAAAAAGGGCAGGCAGTCAGAGTGAGAAAGAAGTGATTTTTTTAAAGATAGCCTGCAGATGTGTCAAGCTTGAGTTGTGCACAACCGCTTTTGCTTCTCACTCGACTAGATCCTGTAATGGACATATGTTCATGTGTGCTGGCATGATTTTGCAGCTCGGGTCAGTGCAGTTTCCAGCGCATGTCTCGACTGTTTCAGTGGCTCATGATGAATTGTTAGTTCGTCAATGTTTCTATTTCTGTAGTGAGATCACCTGATTCAGCAGCCTATACATATATAAGCGGCGTGGTTTCTGTTAATAAACATTTGGAAGTTGGCACCCGTGTCTGTCAGTTTGTATCTTCATTTCGTCCCCGTCCTCTTTGCACCATACCAATTTTTCTCAAGCAATGAAATAACTAGCCCAGCAACAAGACCTGTTATAACAACAAAATCAGGTGACCGGTTTCCACCAAATCGCGTATATAAACGAAGGTAGATGATCGGCAATTCAGAATATAATTGAGCAATCAGATTCGTATATATTCACTGTGACTGGCTTCCACAAAATTGTGTGCATAAATAAAGGTAGAAAAACGGGAATTTTAATTTACTTTGCATTTTAAAGACCAGCATAATAATTAAAACTTGCGTCACATCAGAAGTAATCCGTAGCATTTCAGGAGGTTCGTGCTTACAGTGCCATTTGAAACGAAAAGCAGCGTTCACTGTTGCACTTCTTTTCTGCTCTTTGCAATGCCTTCAGATGTCACAGTTAGTTTTACAGAGAATGCGCTATACCTGCCAAGCAATTCAAAAATGATGTTTTACAAAGCCTAAATGAAATCAACACACACTGAATCTAAGGAAAGTACAGGGAACATTATTTGCATGTTTTAACTGTAATATAGTATAACTATGACATAAATAGAAAGAAATTAAAGTGAATGAGCAATCAGCTTGCCGCTGGTACGGACCGCGAACCTACAAGCTTCCCAGGTTTACACAAACGTAACTACCCAATGAAGTGGATGGGCAAGTGACAGCCGTTGTAGCTTAATTGAATTAAATCTCACCGTGATCTGACTGCCTCTCTACGAGGTGGCTGTATTCCGAGTCGCCATTACGCAGTATCTCTGAGTACCGGCAAATAAACGCCTTAACAGATCACTGGATGACATGCGGATCGAGGCAAAGCGACATCACTGCGAAAATGCATTTATAGTAGAAGGACGCGCCGATGCCACGATCACGCCGGACAGATTTAAGTTGCGAAAACGAAAACTGGACGCAAAGATGCACAAAAAAGATGGGTCGAGATGGAGAGGTACGGACATACGGAGCGAGCAGAAATTTGGATGTGCAACTCTACAAGCTGCAAGTTAAACAACACGATAAGATAGAAAAACGGGTACGCAAGGTACTAGTTACGTACGGGTCCTTAGTCATCGTAACTTGTGCCGTTTAGCTTGCAGCATGTCACACCGACTCCTCTAACAATGAGCACAATTAAGGCACAAGCTTTTCCAGTGGGACTAGGGCAACATGGAACACACATACTTCGCACGTATAAACACTGCATACAACAATCAAGCCACTAATTTTCACGTGCTAATAAGCAAGCCCTTTGGTATAAACACGAACGCTGCACGCACGCTGATAATTGCAACCGATACAGGAAGGGGAAAAAGCTTCATAGTTACCTTCTAGCAACGTTTCTAGATTATTTTCAGTTAGCAAACTAGCTTTGAAAGGTGGCCACGTTTTGTCGCCGTGGCGAGAGGTGGCGCTTCGAGGTGCTTCGAGGTAGGGTTCCTCGATGCGCGCGCCCCCCTTGGAGGGTGGAGCCATTCTTGGACGGGGTGAATGCCGCCTTCCGATCGGCGGCCGCCATTCGGCTCCCCTCGCCTCGTCGCGGCTGCTTGAGTGAGACAGGTGCGCGGCGTTTTCTCGGACAAAATGCCCGGGTGTTGCGTGCCACAGTGCACAAAGCACTCGCGAAATCGCTATAAGATGTTCAGATTTCCGAAAGATGAGAAAAAGGCGACTCCTGTGGCTGGTAAAGATCAAGCGCGACAAGTGGCATCCCACGGACCGTTCGTGTTTGTGCAGGCTGTTATGCCATTTCTGCATTTGGAGAGTTATAACTCGCCGCGCTTACGCTGGCCTTCTCGCTCGACGTAACTCGCCGCAATGTATACGTTGCCGAAAGAATACTTTCGGGGCACTCACTCTTCTCGCATTGTAGGTCAAGAAACGACGCCTTGGCGTTTCTCAGCTGGTTCCCGGACGCGTATTGCCGAACGGTGACGGTGTATGTGCGTGTGTGTGTTTGCGTGTATGTGCGTGTACGTGTGTGTTTGTGCACATGTACGCATGATTGTGCGTGCGTGTGTGTACGTATGTGTGCGTGTGTACGCGTGCGTGTCCTTGTGTGCACGCACGCGCGTGTGTGCGCATGAGTGTGCGCACGTGTGTGTGTGCGTGTCCGTGTGTGTACGTGTGTGCGCGCGCCCGTGTGTGTGTACGTGTGTGCACATGCATGTTGGTGAGTGTGTGTATGCGTGCATGTACGTGTGTATGCATGCGTGTGTGGGTTACTTATGTGTGCGCGTGTTTGTGTGTGCGTGCGTGTCTGTACGTGTGCGTGTGCAAGCATGCGCATGCGTGTTTGTGTGCGTATGTGTGTATGTATGCGTGTGCACGCGTGCGTGTCCGTGTGTGTGCGTATGTGCGCATGCGTGTGTTCATATCTGCGTGCCTGTGTGTTTGTGCGTGCGTGTGTATACGTATACGTGTTTGTCTGTGTGTGCGTGTACGTGTGTGTGCGCGTGTGTATGTGCGTGTACGTGAGTGTTTGTGCGTGTGCGCATGCACGCATGATTGAGCGTTTATGTGTGTGTGTGCGTGCGAGCATGTGCGCATGCGTGTGTGTGCGCGTGCGTTTCTAGCGTGTGCGTGCATGTGCGTGTTTACGCGTGCGTGTGATTGTGTGCGTGGGCGCGTGCGTGCGTGTTCGTGTGTGCATGATTTAATGCCATAAATTTCATGATTTAATGCCATAAAAGCCGTATGTAGAGCCCCAAATAGTATGATATGAATTCAACAATTTTTTGCCCGTTTGTTATTTGCAGTAACCCAGACAACACACTACATCCCAGGGACTTCCCAAAAAAGTCCTAACATCCCACATCCCAACAGGGAGGTTTTTAAGATGTCCTTTGGACATGCGCATAGGGATCATTCCTAAAACCTCCCTTGTAGGCTCTGATTGGGATTTCAGATCTGCGGTGAAATAAACGTATCGCGTTGAAAATTGGCCATCCTAATCCATCCTTTCGGAAATTGCAATTAGCTCGCGTGCACAATTGTGCATCTGCTTGCACCTCAAAAACAATATATCCGTATTTTTTGTGAAATTGTTTTTGTTTTCAATTTTTTCGATATATTTTATATATGTGTCACACTGTTACGAGGACGATGTAATTGCTGAGCGCGGTCAGGCGGCACGCCGTGCCAACGCCTCCGCGGGAGAAAGACGCCCAATATGCGCGTTAGCCGAAACCCTTCTGCCACCCTTCTCTTTCCCTCTTTTTGTGAAAGAGAATACAGCACCCTACGAGCGCTAGTGTCGTATTTATAAAACGTATATGCTCATCGTAGACATACATACGTGCTTACCACCAACATATATAAAATTTCGAAGAATTAAATGAGCTGATGTTATTTGAATGTTTTTTTTTTCAGGCTTAATGCGAAACTATTTTTAATTGTGCTTACTGACAGCCAACTCCTGCGAGCACTGCGTAGCCATTGCCATCGCCACCATCGCGCCCGGCGTGCTCGAACGTGAAAGCCTCGCTGGCCTCGTGTTTTGTACGTGACCTTTCGTTAAATCACAAGCGTGCATTCCGTGGTTACTTTGTTGAAACATCGATCTTGCCGATTGCAACGTTTCTCCACCTCTTCGGTAAGTGCTTTACATGCCTGGATCACTTCAATATGAGCGCGTTCTTAGCACTTCTCTCTCTCCACCACGCAGTTCTGGCGAACGCTGGACCCTCGAAGCAAGCATGACACTTGGGAGTAAGTTTTATTTGTGATGTGATTTGCTTTAGCTTCCGTAGAAAATGTTGAGGTCACAATTTATGCGATGACAGTACGCTAGGTAACTGTTCAATGATTCACTGATGTGCTGTTGTTGTCGGCCACATTTGCCAACTGATCTGCAGTAAGTCTGCGTGCCACTTTCATTTCCTGCATTACTTTGGTATCATTTTCTCAACCTCTTGAAATAATTTTTTTCATGCACAGCTTGTCTGACCACTACTACGAAGAATCAGGAGGAGGCAACATTGAAGAATGTGGAGAAGGCAGCGATGACCTGGTTCCGCCATGCAGCTGAGAGAGCAGCAGCGGGCCACCGAAGACCCCCTACTAGCAACGATGAAGTTTGTATTTGATGGCGTGTGCGAGGCAATAAATCGCTTTTGCTGGTAACTTCATCTTCCATGCATGTTCCTTTGTTTCCGAAGAATGGGCTAAAGTCATTCTTCGGAAGCCCGAAGAATGACTTTAGTGGGTTGGTTGGATTAGGAATATGCCTTCCTGGAGAGGCATCTGGCTCTCTCAAATAGGAGTGGTCGTGCGCGATGAAGCAAGATAACATGTTAGGGGAGCAGATGTCTCACCCTTTCGAAATATCCCAGAAGTAAAAAGTGGCCACATGTCCCAATAACATCCCAAATGCATGCAGTTTTGGTACATCCCAAAAAGGTCTTTTTGTGTATCACTTGGGATGTTATTCCACCTTGTGTGGGACGTCTTTTGGAAGTCCCGAACTCCCAAAAGGGATGTCATCTGGATGTCCTTAGGATGCCTTTGCGTTGTCTGGGAAGGTAAAAGAGATGAAAACAAAATTCATACTGTGCGTTGCAGAATGCGGTCCGTAAATGGGGTAGCTGATGAATAATTCGAAAACAAGATCTGAAAATATGGTGTGCAATCACAGTTTTTCCCTTTTCTCGTGACATCACGTGGTTTTTTTTTTTCTGTTTTCGACCGGCAGGCAAACTGTTTTTACACTTTTGTGGAAGGCACAAAACATACAGACACAATGAAAGGCCATGGGACTTGGGTGCGTGTGTTTCGCATCTTTAACCAATATAAATAGTTACCACTAGCCCAAGAAGATGCTAATTGAAGGTGTTAACGTGGCTGGCGGGGACGGTAGTTTTCTGCTTCGAGCAACTCTAGCTGCTAATGTCGCTTTAAAAATAAAGATTAGAGAATAGAAATCTGAGACCTTCACACTCCCGATGCGAAAACTTTGTATTTTTGTCATGATGTTTGAGTACCACTCGCTTTGACGCAACGAACTCTGCATGCAGCCGCGCGACGCCCGTTGGCCGCCTATCGTGGCTCTAGGTGGCCTGCGGAGAGGGCATCGTAATGGCGGACGCCGTAGCAGACGACGCTGTTGTCTCCACCCTCCACGGCGGCGGAGGGGAGCGCGCGCATCGAGGAACCCTACTTCGAGGCAGAGCCATATATACCCTTCGGGAGAGTTTGGCGATTCTTTCATCTCGCCGCTCTCCGCACGCCGCCCACTTTTCATGACGTTCAACCAATCTCCCTGGCGGCCGCGGCGAAGCCGCGCGGAGCGGCGGAGGCCAGCCACCATCCCTCGGAGCAGCGCGCGCGGGGCTTTCCGCTTGCATATTTATCCTGCGATTTTGCGTGAACTAGCGTCACACGTTCCACTCAGAACGTAGTCGGCTGGGAGTCCGCGTACACAGATTTAGGAGTAAGTATTTCTATTATTTGAACGTTATCGCACTTCGAATCCTGTCGATACTCTTCATTAAAGTGGAATTACAGCGTTCCTGCACTATCTCGACGTTACAATTTGTTTAGTGGCGCTACAGTTTACGCACGAACAGTGCGTAAGCATGCTACGCTGCTGCAGCCGTCCCGCAGAAAGCGTAAATATGGTGGACGGCGCCGAAGCGGAGGCGTGGCGGTGACGTGGCCGGCGTCATCGCCGCGCCGCGACGTCACTGCCCCGCCCATTCGCAGGGTTCCTCGATGCGCGCGCCCCCTTGGAGGGTGGAGCCATTCTTTGAGGGGGTGAATGCCGCCTTCCGATCGGCGGCCGCCATTCGGCTCCCCCCCCCCCCCCGCCTCGTCGCGGCTGGTTGAGTGAGACAGGTGCGCGGCGTTTTCTTGGACAAACCGCCCGGGTGTTGCGTGCCACAGTGCACAAACCGCTCACGAAATGGCTATAAGATGGTCAGATTTCCGAAAGATCCGAAAAGGCGACTCCTGTGGCTGGTAAAGATCAAGCGCGACAAGTGGCAACTCGCGGACCGTTCGTGTTTGTGCAGCCTAAGTGCCTAAGTTATGCCATTTTAGCATTTGGAGAGTTATAACTCGCCGCGCTTACGCTGGCCTTCTCGCTCGACGTAACTCGCCGCAACGTATACGTTGCCGAAAGAATACTTTCGGGGCACTCACTCTTCTCGCACTGTAGGTAAACGACGCCTTGGCGTTTGTCAGCTGGTTCCCGGACGCGTATTGCCGAACGGTGACGGCGTATGTGCGTGTACGTGTGTGTTTGTGCGCATGTACGCATGATTGCGTGTGCGTGTACGTGCGCGTGTCTGTGTGTGCGTGCGTTGCCGCGTGTGCGCGCGTGCGTGTGTGTGCGCGTGCCCGTGTGTATGTACGTGTGTGCGCATGCATGTCGGTGAGTGTGTGTATGCGTGCGTGTACGTATGTGTGCGTGCGTGTGTGGGTGTACTTATGTGTGCGCGCGTTGTTGTGTACGTGTGTGTGTGCGCGCATGCGTGTGTATGTGTACGTGTGAGTGCGAGCCTGTGTGTGTGTTCGTATGTGTGTGCGTATGTGCGAATGCGTGTGCGTGAGTGCATATCTGCGTGCCTGTGTGGGTTTGTACGTCTGTGCGTGTGTATACGTATACGTGCGTGTACGTGTGTCTGTGTGTGCGTGTACAGGCATGTGTGTGCGCGTACGTGTGTGTTTGTGCGTGTGCGCATGATTTTGCGTGCATCTGTGTGTGTGTGCGTGCGAGCATGTGCGCATGCGTGTGTGTGCGCGTGCGTTTCTAGCGTGTGCGTGCATGTGCGTGTTTACGCGTACGTGTGATTGTGTGCGTGGGCGCGTGCGTGCGTGTTCGTGTGTGCATGATTTAATGCCATAAATTTCATGATTTAATGCCATAAAAGCCCTATGTAGAGCCCCAAATAGTATGATATGTATTCAACGATTTTTTTTGTCCATCTGCTATTTACAGTAAGGTAAAAGAGATGAAAAAAAAGTTCAGAATACTGTGCGTTGCAGGGTGCGGTCCGTAAATAGGGTAGCTGATAAATAATTCGAAAACAAGATCTGAAAATATGGTGTGCATTCACAGTTTTTCTCTTTTCCCGTGACAGCACGTGGTTTTTTTTAATTCTTTTTTTTTCGCACGGCAGGCAAACAGTTTTTACACTTTTGTGGAAGGCACAAAACACACAGACACAATGAAATGCCAGGAGACTTGGGTGCGTGTGTTTCGCATCTTTAACCAATATAAATAGTTACTGGCTAGCTTAAGAAGATGCTAACTGAAGGTCTTGACGCGGCTGGCGTGGACGGTAGTTTTCAGCTGCGAGCAACTCCAGCTGCTAATGTCGCTTTAAAAATAAAGATTACAGAATAGAAATCTGAGACCTTCACACTCCCGATGCGAAAACTTTGTATTTTTGTCATGTTGTTTGAGTACCACTCGTTTTGACACAACGAACTCCGCATGCAGCCGCGCGACGCCCGTTGGCTGCCTATCATGGCTATAGGTGGCCTGCGGAGAGGGCATCGTAATGGCGGACGCCGAGGACGCCGTAGCAGACGACGCTGTTGTCTCCACCCTCCACGGCGGCGGAGGGGAGCGCGCGCATCGAGGAACCCTACTTCGAGGTGTGTGGGTAAATGAGGGGGGATAGATATATGGAGGTACAAGAGAAAGCATCGGTAACAAAGGGAAAGAGGAATGCTGCAATCATGAAGCACAGAGCGTTATGGGGATACAATAGGTACGAGGTGCTTCGAGGGCTGTGGAAGGGTGTGATGGTTCCAGGGCTTACATTTGGGAACTCAGTGGTGTGCATGAAGTCAGAGGTGCAATCTGGAATGGATGTAAATCAAAGGACTGTGGGACGCCTCGCGTTGGGCGCTCACGGGAAGACGACAAATGAGGCTGTAAAGGGTGATATGGGATGGACAGGTTTTGAAGTGAGGGAAGCTCAGAGCAAAATTAGATTTGAAGAGAGGCTGCGGAAAATGAAGGAGAGTAGATGGGCAGGGAAGGTTTTCAGGTATTTGTATAGAAAAAGCGTCGACACGCAGTGGAGAAAAGAACTAGGAGGCTGACCAGTAAATATACGGCTAGCAGTGTGGGCGACATGGCAACAAGGAGCATTAAGCGAAAAGTCAGAGAGGCGGAGAGGACTTATTGGATGACAGCGATGGAAAAGAAGCCGGCTCTCAGTGACTACCGAAAGGGAAAAAACGAAATAAGGAGGGAGAGGTTTTATGATAACTCAAGGGGAAGCACATTACTGTTTGAGGCAAGGTCGGGTTGCCTTAGAACGCGTAGCTATAAAGCGAGATTCTGTAACGAAGAAGAACAATGTACATGCTGTGGGGGGAACTAAGGAAACGATGGAACATGTACTGATTGAATGTGGCGATATCCACCCAGATATACGTGTGGACACGAGTCTACATGAAGCCTTGGGTTTTAGGGACAACAATGGAAAGCTGAACACGTCCGCGATAGAAATAAGTAAGAGACGGTTAGAGTACTGGTGGCAGAAAAGTAGAGATAAAGGACAAAAATGAAGAAGGGGGGAAAATAAGGTCATTCTGCCTTAAGAAGCAGAGAGATGGACCGTGAACTTATATTTTTCTTTGCTGTAATAACATAGATTTAATCAATGTAGATAAGGCATTAGGCCACCATAAAAAAGAAAGTTTTTTTTCGAGCCTGGTGGCAGACATGTCACCGCCCCGTTATAAAGGGGACGCTCATAGCATCCATCCATCCAGGTGCTTCGAGGGCTGTGGAAGGGTGTGATGGTTCCGGGGCTTACATTTGGGAACTCAGTGGTGTGCATGAAGTCAGAGGTGCAATCTGGAATGGATGTAAATCAAAGGACTGTGGGACGCCTCGCGTTGGGCGCTCACGGGAAGACGACAAATGAGGCTGTAAAGGGTGATATGGGATGGACAGGTTTTGAAGTGAGGGAAGCTCAGAGCAAAATTAGATTTGAAGAGAGGCTGCGGAAAATGAAGGAGAGTAGATGGGCAGGGAAGGTTTTCAGGTATTTGTATAGAAAAAGCGTCGACACGCAGTGGAGAAAAAGAACTAGGAGGCTCACCAGTAAATATACGGCTAGCAGTGTGGGCGACATGGCAACAAGGAGCATTAAGCGAAAAGCCAGAGAGGCGGAGAGGACTTATTGGATGACAGCGATGGAAAAGAAGCCGGCTCTCAGTGACTACCGAAAGGGAAAAAACGAAATAAGGAGGGAGAGGTTTTATGATAATTCAAGGGGAAGCGCTTTACTGTTTGAGGCAAGGTCGGGTTGCCTTAGAACGCGTAGCTATAAAGCGAGATTCTGTAACGATGAAGAACAATGTACATGCTGTGGGGGAACTAAGGAAACGATGGAACATGTACTGATTGAATGTGGCGATATCCACCCAGATATACGTGTGGGCACGAGTCTACATGAAGCCTTGGGTTTTAGGGACAACAACGGAAAGCTGAACACGTCCGCGATAGAAATAAGTAAGAGACGGTTAGAGTATTGGTGGCAGAAAAGTAGAGATAAAGGATAAAAATGAAGAATGGGAAAAATAAGGTCATTCTGCCTTAAGTGGCAGAGAGATGGACCGTGAATTTATATTTTTTCTTTGCTATATTAACATAGATTTAATCAATGTAGATAAGGCATTAGGCCAACGTAAAAAGAAAGTTTTTTTTTTCGAGCCTGGTGACAGACATGTCACCGCCCCGTAATAAAGGGGACGCTCATAGCATCCATCCATCGGGTGCGATGCAGTACGAAGGGCGACGCTTGCCTTAGCCGCGTGTTTTTGCTGCGTTGTTGGTGCTCGCGCGCTAATCACGCATGCATTCTGAGGTCTCACGCGTTCCACAAACGTGCGAGCAGTGGTCGTGTACACGTATTTCTGCAGATACCGCGAAATGTCAGCGCGGATTCTCGACATGCCTAGGTGCAGCGTGCCGAGCTGTTGTTCAGGGTTTGCTTCGGCAGTGCCAAGTCCCGTCCCGCGACACTTTTTCATGGGCGCTTTTCTGTATGTATAGAGGCAATGAAACCAAGTTTTCAGTTAAGCTGCAAAGGAACCGGGTCTGGACACTTCCTGAGGCGCTGTTGGACTATGATGAGACAAGCGTCGGTTGTCCCGTTCACAATGACACAGTGATGCAAATAATATTTGGAGTTATATACATGCCAGAACCAAGATCGATATGATCATGTATTGCCTCCGTAAATTTAGGCCGTCGGGTGTTTACCGTGCAGTGACATCGCACAGACGGTCCTCTAGCACATCCATCGATCGAACGCGTGACATTCGGGCCAGCAGCCGAGCACCTAGGACACTGCAGTCACGAATATGAAACAGCCGTTGGTAGAACGAATATAAATTGATGTTCTTGTCCTCGTATTCATAACCTCAGTATTTATTTATTTATTTATTTATTTATTTATTTATTATACTCAAAGGTATCAAAACGGGACATTACAGGAGAAGTAATCCTAGGAAAGTCTCTTAGGACGATATCAGATAGAAAGGTATTTAATTTTTTTTTCTTTTTTGTTTCAGTATGCTGCTGGTTCTTTATACGGCCCGTGCAGGAGAGGTTATATGAATACATGGAAGTATCTATACATTGCCGAAAATTCATGGTGAAAATTCAGTACACTGAATGAGGTCGATGAGCGTCAGTCGTATTGCAACACATAGTATCGTTAGATAAATTGTTCCAGTGGGAGATATCGGACGGAAAAAGGGAGTGTTTGCGGGTGTTGATACGACATAATCGCTGGTGGAATGCTTTAGAATGGCACGCCAACAATCAACGCGCTGTGTGCGGAAAAGAACTGTATTTACGGGACAGTGCGATTTAATCTGAATAATTTTATCCAGTTAACTAAAATCACCAGCCAAGCATTTCGTACAGAGCTAACCAGAACGAACGGCCCCGATGTTCATTGCTGGGCTAATCGCCACGGATCGCTAAAGTCTTTCTCAGTTACTAGTTACGTCTGTACAGAAGTAATAACTGGTGCTTTCCGCCCGTGTGTTCCCTTTTTTAATTCTTACTGGACCGGGGCTTAGCAGAGGAGCTTGCCCAATTTCTGTGCAACATGCGTGCTAGAGGTTTTTGCGCGCATGGAATGGACGAATTTAGGTTTCGCCTATACTCATATACAGATAAAAGAACGTCGATGCGCATTGTAAAGGGCACATATATTCTAGGTACTCATCATTTGTAGGCGTATGGCGGAGCACACTGGAATGATAATTTTTCTTTCGGTCAGTGACTGAGAGCAAGTTTTAAAAATTAGAGCACTTTCACGGCAGGAGTTGAGCGAGGGAAGCATCTGGAGGGAATAAGTGGATGCTTTGGATCCACATAATTGTTCAGAAAGCGTGAATGCTCATTGTATAGCTAATGAAGTCTGCGCTCGCAAAGCGAAGTAGCTTGCCTTCCTACATGAGCTATCACCTTTCATGCCTTTAATAAGCAAACAGGGATGAAAGTTATCCTATATTTGCGCCAATTTCATCCTCACTTCGGTGCAGTTGATATTTCGAAATATTTATTATCCAGGTTTACAATTGAGGTTTACAGGTTTACAAATGACTGCTATTTGATTCGATGATAGAATCGAAGAAAGCAGCGTTCCATTTGAATATCGAAATTTTTGAATACTCGCACACACACCACGTGAATACGTCGCTGCAAATAATGCACCTGCTGCATTCTGTTTCACGAAATCGAATGAAAATGACAACACGTTTTCTTTTTTTTTTTTTTTTTTCTGGGTTACTTGCTGGTGTTTGATTTGGTAGGCTTTTCAGCAGCCCGCGTATTATGTGATGAGATGAGGTTGAAGTATGACTGAGCATTACGTGATCCTAAGACGATCTGCGCATATACCGGCGAAAAATAGATGCCCGCTCTAACGGGAAACGAAATTAAGGTAAGCGCACTGTGCAGTGTTTGCCTTGTCTTTTATTACTTTTTTTTGCACGTCCTGTCTTACGCGCTGTTTGTATCTTTTTATAACGCTGAGATATAACTAAAACACGCGTTTCACTCAAGCCAAGTCAAATCAAATGAGAGCAACTACCACATCGACCTAACCATTGTAGCAGTCGCTTGTCGGCCCCGTGGAAGTAGCGCAGTAGCAGACGACTCGCCGAGACCAATCCTAACGCGACTGTAGCGCCCCCGCCTGGTTGGCGATGGCGGAGAGACGCTCCGCGCCACTGGAAGGCCGCGCTCTTTGCCAACTGAGTTAATCTAAAAACGTTGCCTTCTAGTGGAAGAAGCGGACGGGGAAGAGCGGAAGATTTACCACGACCCGTAGACCAAGAAACCAACAGGAAACACTTGACGGTCTTAAGTCGTAACACCTTCCACACGTAGAAATGTCCCAAAATACAACTGGATTAACGAGATTTCTGCATAAAACATTCATTAAAACTATTTCTTCATCCACTACACAAAAACTCGCCTCTCTCATATCAACACAACCGCCATGACACACGTATCACGTGTGCCGTACTAAACTGTGGACGTTGGTTTTAGAACTATTCTTTAAATTTGCTCTTTCACCTTTAAATAAATGTAGCATTGCTCTAAGACATAATTAGTTTGACTAAATTACGTTTATGTTAGTGTCACTGCGCCCAAGTTCACGCATGATATGTACGTAACTAACGCTGAGTGAAAAACGCAACTGAGCAACAAAAACAACAAACACGGCGGCTACTAAGATGGACGCTCTGACATTGCTCTGGTTACTCTGGTCGTGTTGTATATGTGGCTTTCTGACGCGACTAATCGTGATCGAGTGGAGCAAGCGTGAAGTAACAATGTTGATAAAGTGGCTATATATAGTAACGCCTTGTATGGCCGGCGCGCGCGGTCTGGAAGTGAAAACACAGGTGATACCGTTGCACGATAACTGGGACCTGCCGGATGGCCACAAAACTAAATGCCTCAAATTGAAGTGTCATTTTCTTTGTTTGTTTGTGTGTGTGTGTGTGTTTGCAGGGGGTGCAACAGCCCAAATAGAATTTGGAGCAATTTTTGGAGCAGCAAAATGTTACTTTTGGAGCACTAAAATCCAAATTTGGAGCAGGTTACGAGGAAAAAAAAACATCCATTTTTTTTATCACGAAAAACCAAATTTGGAGCAGTATAAAAAGGGCTTACATATAAAAAAAAAGATGTACAAACCATTCAACATCACCTAAATCGTGCAGATTGAACATGAGCACTGCTATTTCACTAAAAGTAGTATTTTGAACCACCCCACTGAACAAACAATGATAAAGTCCACATTAACATTTGCCGCACCTGCAAATCCTTTGACAGACCCTGCGAATTCAATGTGGATCTGCACAGCTGGCGACCTTGAAATTCGGGGGGATTCGTAAAACTGAGGAGTAGGGGTGGCGAAAAAAAAAAGAACTGGCGCACAGTTTTGTTAGTTTTTTTTTAGGGCTGCAGAAATGTCATATACTGCTCCAAATGATTGCCAGTAACTTTTTTAGGCGTCATCGACCGTACTAGTACTCACAATTATGCGGCGTATACATGCATATGTAACTGAACAAACTGTGCTGTGTTCCGTGACCAGTGCTAAGAGCCCCTTCGAAATCTTAATACGCTTTTCCGCACGGCACCGGTGTACTGCGGCGAAGGTGGCTTAAGCAGCGTTCTGCACGGGTTGGAACAAGGCCAGGAAATTTTCGAACACCGCTACAGCCCCCACTCCCCCCACCACTTTTTTTCCTTTCACGATGGGGTTAGGTTTAGGGCACAACTTCTCGGCTCGCTTGCAAGGCGCGATCCGCCAGATAAAGTAACAACGGCGCGTGCCCGTTGGCCCGGCGACGGCACCGGATATCTATTGCCGGGACGACGCAACTTCAAGAGAGAAAAATTTTTTTATGTCCCGTTGCTATGGCAACCAACGTGGTCGCCGGCAACGCCGGTGTCCGCAGCACGTAGAGTTGGTTCGCGCGCGGAAAACGCGGCATACGCTTCCAGCTTAGTTGCTAACATGCCATAGCCGCGTTTGCTGACTAGGAAATTCATATTTCCCGCGAAGCGTTAGTGGCTACGGCAGCGCATTTTTGTCTTGAAGTTGCGTCGTCCTGCCGGTAGGTATCCGCTGCGGTCAGCGGATTGATGGGTGCGCGGCGTTATTTGTTTGGTCGACCACGTCTCGCGAGTGTCCTGACCTAATGAGTATATATTTTACACCGTGGTTTAGGGTTAGGGTCTGCGCGCGTGGATTGATTGATAACGCAAACTGCAGGTGGCCAACGTGGCCTTCGCTAAAATTAGCGCAGCTGAGAAAATTTTGAGGCTGGTCGGGCATTTTGGCGCAGCGTGGCGCAATTTCCGCCAATTTCATGATTTTTGGCGCAGCTGGGCGCAAAAACGGGCAATTGTATCAATTTGGCGCAATTGGCGCAGCTGTTGCACCCCTGTGTTTGCTTCCTAGTGTTCTGGCAAACGTATTCGTGCTGAAATTACAACAGACGTATTCGATTGTTGAGCTCTCCCACACGAGATAAATAGTTCTGTCAATAAGGGTGGGTACGTAGACTTGTTATAGTGGGTCATTTTTTAAGCTTCGTTGTAGCGCGGCAAATGGCACGGACATGAGAAAGAAGCGTACAACGGCACACAGCGCTATGTGTCGTACGTTCTTTTCTCGTGTCCATGTCCTTTCGCTCGCTACAACGAAGCTTAAGAAATTGTGGCCAGTTTTGTTAACAAAATATATTTGCTGCTGCACAATTCAGCCTTATAAACATGGGCTCGATCCTGGGCGCGACGGTCACATAATTGCAATGGAGTAAACACTATAGCGCATGGCTCGATGATCAACTGAGGAAGCACCTGGTAGGACGTCTACAGTTGTAACATTTTGCAACGCCGTGTCGGCCGGGCGCACGGCTACCGCTAAGGTCAAATAAAAGTGTGTTTTTCCCCAGCCATATATGTCTTTTTCATTTATTTTGCAACTCAGCCGTACACGGCGCTTAAATCACTGTTGGAAAATGTGTCCTATCGTATGTGCCGTGTGACCAATATTCAAAGTCATCTTCAAATGCACAGCCTGCTTTATTTACTCTGTTGTAACGCGACCACGATTGTAACGCGAGGGGTCACTTTTCATTGCGTCCAGGAAGAAAAAATGGAATTTCGGTATATACTTCCTCGCTCATACAGGAAAATTTCATGCTGATCGAGCAAATTATTTCCCAACTGAAGCTGGAAAATTTTCCAGCAGGAAATATAACTTCCAGACTGGGGCTGGAAAACTTCAAGCTGGAAATGTCTTTCCAGTCGGGAATGCTTTCCATTTCCAGACTGGAAATACCCTTCAACTGAAGCTGGAAATATAACTTCCAGGCTGGGACTGGAAAACCTCAAGCTGGAAATGGCTTTCCAGTCGGGAATCATTTCCATTTTCAGCTTGGAAATACCCTTCAACTGAAGCTGGAAAAATTTCCAGCTGGAAATATAACTTCCAGGCTGGGACTGGAAAACTTCAAGCTGGAAATGGCTTTCCAGTCGGGAATCATTTCCATTTTCAGCTTGGAAATACCCTTCAACTGAAGCTGGAAAAATTTCCAGCTGGAAATATAACTTCCAGGCTGGGACTGGAAAACCTCAAGCTGGAAATGGCTTTCCAGTCGGGAATCATTTCCATTTCCAGCTTGGAAATACCCTTCAACGGAAGCTGGAAAAATTTCCAGCTGGAAATATAACTTCCAGGCTGGGACTGGAAAACTTCAAGCTGGAAATGGCTTTCTAGTCGGAAATCATTTCCATTTCCAGCTTGGAAATACCCTTCAACGGAAGCTGGAAAAATTTCCAGCTGGAAATATAACTTCCAGGCTGGGACTGGAAAACTTCAAGCTGGAAATGGCTTTCCAGTCGGAAATCATTTCCATTTCCAGCTTGGAAATACCCTTCAACGGAAGCTGGAAAAATTTCCAGCTGGAAATATAACTTCCAGGTTGGGACTGGAAAACTTCAAGCTGGAAATGGCTTTCCAGTCGGGAATCATTTCCATTTCCAGCTTGGAAATACCATTTTCAGCCAGGAATGGGTTTTATTCTCAGTTGGAAATGCCATTTTCCAGCTGGGAGTAGTGAATTCCCAGCCAGTAGAGCCATTTCCAGCTAAAAACCAAGCTGGAAACCCCATTTCCAGCTGGGAATTCACATCCCATTTTCATGTGGGGAGGGAGCAAAACAGCGGCGGTTGCGCGAGCTGGTGACCGAGGCAGTGGCCAGGTGCGGGACAGTCCAGCAGAAAAGTCGGAGCACGTGATAAGGGCCGGGGACTCGAATTTAGCTAGATGCGCAGAAGCAGTCAAGAAAAGGGAGAGAGGCGACAAACGAGTTTTAATAGGGACGTTCCCGGGACATAGGCTGGGATCAGTGATGAGACAAGCTAGCGCAAAACTCGCAGCTAAAGCTAATGGACGTAACCTCGTGGTAATTGCGGGAGGTCTAAACGACGTCTTGAATGAAGAATCAGCCGAACTAGCGACCACATTGGCGAAAGGGGTCGATGACATGCGCGCCATTTCCTCTCAGGTGCAGATAGTGGTATGCACAATACCGGAGGTACCGGTGCGTGACGGCAACCTGCAAAGAGCGGTTATCGACGCAAACAAAGAGATATGGCAGATGAGTCGAGAGAAAGGCATTGAGGTAGTGGAAATAAACAGAGGTACACAGGTGGGGTGGTTTTCGAAGAGACGGAATACACTTCAATAGGAGGCTTGGTCATGAGGTGGGTTGGCGACTTGCAGGACGCGCAGTAGCTTTTTTGGGGGGCACACGGGCCCTTCGGTGTCCAGGGTAGCGTGTAATGAGGACAACAACCAGGGGGGACTCTGTTACAGGTAGTATAGCGAAAAACCAGAGAAAAGGTAAAAGAAGGGAGAAGGCGCGTGTCGCAATTGGTTACATTAACATGCAAGGTGGCAGAAAAAAGGCAAAATGGTTAGAGATTGAGGGACAGTTAAACAAGGAACAGATAGGTGTTTATGCGGTTACAGAAACACACCTTAGATACTTGGAAGAGCCACCACATATTGACAATTATATTTGGGAAGGATGCAACAGGATCATATCAGAAAGGAGAGGTGGGGGGCGTTGGAATGCTAATTCATAGCAGAGCAAAATGGGATAGAGTGAAGCAAACGTGTTCAGAGCACCTATGGGTTTCGGGCACAGTAGGTGGAAAGAAAACGTGGCTAGGTGTAGCTTACTTGTGCACGGGGAATAACTGCAGAGAAAAGAATCTGGAGATAGTGAAATGCATAAGCACCGATATTAAAAAATTTGGTCGTGATGCCGAAATAATCCTTCTAGGGGACATGAATGCACACATACATGACCTTGACGGATATTCAGACTCCAATGGCAAGTTATTGCTAGATCTCTGCGAGCAACATAGTCTTGAAATAGTTAACGCGGGGCCTAAGTGTGAGGGACAGATCACTTGGGAAGTCGGAAACAGGCAATCGAGCATTGATTATTGTCTCATGACAGAAGGAATCTATGACAAACTTAGAGATATGAGAATAGACGAGGAAGGTATTAACAGCTTGGGTAGTGATCGTAAACGCATAACATTACAAATGGGATATAAAACTGAAAATAAGAACCTAGAATCAAGCATTGGCAGCTCGTATTTAAATGAGAAACAAATAACAAATATAGCCGCAAAAGTCGAGGAAGAAGTAGACAAACTGCCAGGCAAAGACTGGAAGTATAGTGAGCTGCTACATGTAATCACGAAAGAAATAGAAAAAGAGAAGAAAACTATTTCTTGGAAAGGAAAGAGAAAGCCAAAAAGTTGGTGGAACAAAGAAATCCGGGATGCGATCGAGAAGCGACGTGAGGCATCACGGCAGCACAGACAGGCAAAAAAAGGAGAAGCGG
>JALIZH010031127.1:65000-68982 GCA_030522465.1 Rhipicephalus appendiculatus | reverse complement strand
GGCAACCTGCGGCCTGCTAGGTTTTATTATGCGGCCCCTGGCACAAAGTCATAGCCTCCCCCCCCCCCGCCCCCCCCCCCGTTCCCCCCCTAACTAACCCATGAACTCCTCTACGAATTTCTGCGCCTATCGGTGAGCAACCTTGATGTAGATAATGGTGATTTGGGTAAGAATGGTCAAAGCCAGAAGTCGCACGCAAAGAACCTTTTTTTTTTTTTTTTGCTTTTAACGTATCTTTATAAATTGCAATTTTGTGCATACGTGCTGAAAATAATGATGATTTGCATTCCCATTTTGTACATCGTTAGTGTCAATTCGCCAAACTATTTGTTTTGCCTGCAAAGCCCCCCCCTCCTCGCGTTGGTTAGCCGTGCGGCCCGCGCCGTGTCTGCTTCATGCAACTCCGCCCTCCGCCTCAGGAAGTTGCCTACTCTGGTTTATAGTATGTCCCAGCTGGTTTCCGGAATGCAGTTTTCATGTTAATTGTATTCACTAACACAAAGCTCTTTCGGCTGCATGATAAGCGGAAAAAGCACTTTAAGCTGGGAGAGTTATTCACTCACTTCTCCGCATTGTACACGAGCTGCGGTAGTAGGTGAAAAAGCAATCTCAGTTTCATCCGGGGGTACTTCATCACGACTTAGGTCACTTACGCAGCCTCTGTGACCGTGTGACGTGCCATTCACCTTAATTGTTATATTATCTTACTTTATTTGAAACAGCGCACACAAAGTAGTCGTTGAATATGATAATGGGAACGCTTTTATGGTGAAGGCTATGATGGTTTGCAATCTGAAGGCGATTTGCCTTTTTACAAAGGATGAATCCAGGGGGTCCTCGCGGGGCAGCGCTGTGGCTCAAGCGCTGACTCTCCTTAATTAAAAGGACACGTGACCTCTCTCAGGATATCACTGTACTCTCAGCGGAGAGTCGTGAGACCCGCAAGAGAGCTGTCTCTTTTTATAAAGAGAGTCATATACGTGGCAACTCGGGAGTCGCAGAAAAGTCACACATATACTGTTCTTAGAGTGTTGTGGACTAAATGTGTTAAAGAAGACAGACGTGTCATAGTGTTTTTGTACAGATGCGCCCATATATAATCAGAACACCATCAATGGAATATCAGTGCTAATAAAAACTTCAAAATTTCGCCACTGAATCGTCCTTCTGGCGAAAACAAACATTCATCTCCTTCCCAGACCACTTCAATGCGAATTCTTCAGCGTGGTGGGAAGTTCGATGTGCTTATCTGACAGGAATACACGTCTGAAAAAAGGAAAATAACTAGACAATCATCAGCAAAAGGGGATGGGTAAATACAAACCGCCGCGGTGGCCTAACAATGACAGCGTTCGGTGTCGAGAGGCCCAAAAGGGCCAAAAGAAGCCCGTTAGATCCCGGCCGAGGGGGGTCACACTGCAATCAGGCGAAATGCTAGAGGCCTAAGTACTTTGCGATTTTGGTTCGGGTTAAAGAACCTCAGGTGGTCTAAATTATCGGGATATCTCCACTACGGCGTCTCTCATAGCAGGAGTTGCTTTGAGACTCTAGACCGCTTACTTCATAAACCAGCAGAAAAAAAAACCCTACGAAATATGAGAGAAACATAATCAGTGATACTGCAGCTAGCACGACTGACTTCCGGCAACGAACTTCCGCACTGGCGATCACTTCCTGTTTCTATTTCCTGCGTCTTAATTCCCTTCCGGTTTCCACCCAGAAATAAAAATAACGAATAAAAGCATCACATGAAAATCTTACGAAATAAACGAGTGAAAGAAAAAAATAGAGTAAGAAGAGAGAAGTGGTGAAAGAATGACAAATACGATGTCACAAGTTCAAAAAGCTTGTGGGGCCGCACCATTCAGGTAATAGGCACATATTGCAATAGAAGCTGTATTTCGTTTCTGGCGTGTATGGCTCCCCGCTCGCCCTTCCAGCGTGAGCGGCTGCACACGGGGACGTTCTTTCTTGTACTAAAAGGCTTTGGCCGCACACTCCGATTTTGCCCGGTTCCCATTTTGAGTGTCTAGTCTTGTTGCTGCTGTCGACGCCTCTTCGCTTATTCCCCCCGGTGTTAGGACGCTGCGCTGCCTCACTTTCTACGGTTTTTCGTAGTCCTCTACGTAACACTGCGGCAGCGCACTTCACCTAGCAGCCGCCCCCTTCTACCCCCCATTTCTTCGATCCTCGAACCTACGACACCGAGGCAAGCGCCACCGCCAGTCTTTCCCTTTCAACGCTACCACTCTCCATTGCTGTCGATGATATGAATGGTGGTGGTGGTTGTGGTTCGAAGAACGAAAAGGCGCCTAATTTCTGCAGCCCGGTCGGGAGCACGGCGCAGCGCCTAATATGAATGCGAGCCGCCCACAGTGCGCCATTGCCCTCACTCTCCTGGGGCGCGTTGGTCTGGAAGTAGCCAGTTTCTCTGTGCAACACAAATAGGGCAACACTTGCTTGCTTCGATCTTAGTCCGACGATAACTGGGCTGATAATATTCCTCTTATTTCGTTAAATATCCCCAACTTTAACACCACTCCATCTTATTTCCAAATTCCTTTCCGAAAAAAGATAAAATGCACTGTTCACGGCCTATACCTACTAGGTAGTAAGAGGTTTAACCTTAAAAGAAATGAAGAAAGCACAAAGCGCATTACTATTACAACTTAGCACTCCATTTGTTTTTAATGCGAATCAAACGCTGCTACAAAATCTGCAAAAAAAATTGGGGGGACCCTTAAGCTTCGCCTTTAAGAGTTGAACGCGATAGCGATATCCCGTCCCTACTGCGTACTTCAATCACTTAGTGCATACTATGTAATGGGTAGTATGGTTTAAACGAGGTGAAATTATGCGCGGCAAATGTGGGAAATGTTTTCGAACTTGCTATGCACCCACTACGTGGTGTTAAGGGAATACGCGCAGTAAGGTGTGTGCCGTTTGTAATGGGTGGCTGGCTTTAAACTATGGAATCGTTATGATAGTCACATATTCTGACGCCCGATGGCAATGTACGCTTGTACCACGCAATATTCCTGGGATATTACATGTTATATTGCGACGCCTATATAAAGGACGCTTGCGTTTGCGAAGCATGGAAGTTATTTTCACTGCATTTCCAAGCAGAGGAAGTTATTTTCACAGTATTTCCAAGCAGAGGCATGGCTGTGTGGTAGAACACCTGCTTGCCACGCAGACGACCCAGGTTCGATCCTTACTCGGACCCGAAAATTTTCATTAGTTATTTTATTTGCATCTTTCTCGATTTTTCGGTCACGGACAAGAGGATGATTTTTCAGTCACGGACAACATGATGATTTTTCGCTGACAACCAACGACGCCGACACCGACGCCGACGCCGGAATTTCTGCGAAACAAGCTCTTTAACGCTATCGCGTTAAAAATGCTGGGGAGAGTGTGGTGGTTTTTCAAGGTAGAATGCACTTGTTGCGGCGAGTGAAATCGCACTCACTCATAACCACTGAGCACCTCTCACTACCATGTAGAGTACCATTCTAAATCATTAGTATTCCATCTAAACACACAGTAGAGCGCGTGTTGTTCTGCATCATCAGCCCTTGTTAAAAAAAATTGGCCGCGTATCTGCGTGCTTCGCTGCAAATGTCGTCGAAAGACGATAGTCATGTGCCGGCCGTACTCCTATGTTTTGCCTTACCTCAGACAGCGCCTACTCTACATTTAGGCTAATTGGCCGCATCTGGCTGGCATTGATAAAATAGAGGCGGCGCTGAGCGAGATATGGACGCCATCGAAAAACATGAGCTTTTGCTGAACCAAGGGCCACTGCCAGCGCCTGCACTTTATCATCGGCAAAGCGCTTTTTCGTGCAAAGCGTCGCAGTTCACGCACGGCTTCGCATTTTCAGCACAGCCTAAAAGACACTAGGGCCTTTAGAATTACGTATCTGTGTATTTTCTAATAAAAGAACACACGACCTGATACTTACATATTAATGTTG